>CAHIKZ030005532.1:3005000-3122500 GCA_903632075.3 Acanthosepion pharaonis
GTTGACTATGCATTTTGCCTTTGTTAGATAAGCTTCATTGGATCAGAATGAAAGAAATCTCTGTGTGTTCTTCAGTATTAAATATTCGATATCTTTCTGCCAAGATGGCATCCGCTAGTTGGAATGAAAGAATAAAATTGTGATTTTTGTTTTAAAGCCGTTATTTTAATTTGTAATGTAGATTGTTGATCTGTTTGTTTTGTTATTTATAGTTTGAAATAGATGATCCAACTCTGGTTTGACAAGATGATAGTCTGTTGAAATTCCAGCTCAATTTTCCTTGCTTTCTTGAAATGTGCATCTGCAGTGTGTGATTGGTAAATTGTTGCCACTTTATATTTTTAATTTTGCGCATAGGTTTGTTTTTAATTTTGTTGACTTTTGTCAGTTGGGCACTGTTTGTGACAAAAAGAGCACCATGATACACCAGCATGCTGTACTGCTTGGCATTCATGCCGGAAGCTCCAATATGAACATTTCAGTGTTTGGGTGTCAGTCTGAGGACAGTGTAGAGGATTTGGAAAGAGTTGTTATATCCAGTCAACATCATGGTGTTTGAAGTGATCACTAATGATGGTCAAGTTACGCCTCTATTCATCTTCCCACAGGGCCTCAGACAACACAGAGGCCTACATCAAGTGCCTTGAGGAAGTAGTGCTGCTCTGGGTTATATCTTGAAATATCTTATATCTTGAAACCGGACTCTGCACCATGCCACACAAGTAGGAGAATCCAGTCATGGTTATCAGACAATTTCTATGACCACATCATTCCTTACATCTGGCTACCTAACTCCCCAAATTGCAACCCCCTTGATGTGCACAGTTGAGCAAACGACCAACAAAACTCCTTGTAACTTAAGGCAAGCACTCACCAACTTAAAGAGACTGTCCAAAAGAGATGTAGGAGATTCTGGAAGCCGTGGTTGAAGTCAATGGTGATTTTATTGAATAAATTTAGTCTTTAGTATTTCAAGATATTTTTGTGTAATTTTGGTAAATATATCTGTTAAAATGAGATATCATTGTTATTTTCATTTTTTTTTAAATTTAGACAGCAACTTATCCATCACACCCTGTATGTTTACTTTGATTGCTATGTAGTTAGATCAACTTTACCCATGCTAACAAACATGACATGCATATATAAAAAGGACTTCTGCCAGAATTTCTAGAGTGAGATATTATCATTATTTACACTATTTATATTCAGATTATTGTTCTCATTTTTGTTATTTCAATGTTTTGGCCATTGTGCCTCCCAGCATTCCCCAGGTGTATATTGATCTGAGTAACCTACAGAGAATTATGAACTGAACCCTGTATTTGGGGTAGACTGTTCTTGTTTCACAACTCAAGTCTGGTTCTTGTTTTATTTAGTACTGCTCAGTTATTGCTCATTCATTTCCACTGAGTGCATGTACACACTTGCCCCATAATTACTCTCACTAAATTCACAAACCAATGCTTTTACCCACTAGGCTACTGTCCTGTAATACAATTTGTTTTACTAAACTTTAGACTTAACTTGGCTGCTGATTAGGATGTAATTGCTGCTGCTGGCTGTCATGTTTTGACTGCTGGTACCACCTATGTGTTGATTGCTGCTGCAGACTTGCTGTCATTTTTTCTTCTTCATTAGTAGCTCCCATATTGTATTTATTTCTATGCTAGGCCTACTAATGAGATCCTCATAGCCTAGCAAGATTAACTAAAGAGTTCAGTTTGGAATTCCCTGTAGGTTAGCCAGATTGATATACACCTGAGGAAGACACAATGGCTGAAATATTGTAATAACAACAAAGATGAGGACAACAATCCAAATATAAATAGTGCAAATAATGAATATGACTTTTATTAAAAAAAAAAAAAAATATCATTAGCTTTTAATTTGTGACACTAATTTCTAGCACTCAACACTTTGATAGTAGGAATTAGCCACAGGTGTTATAGGCAAATATACTCTGAAAGATGTTACTCCCAAGGTCTACAGCACACATACAAATGACCATCACAAACTCTGCTCTCATCTCTGGACACTACAGTATCATTTGATCTCTCAGGATTTCTTGTATGCCTCACTATATAACACTCAAATACAGATGGTGCTCTGGTATGAGTGTTACTAGATCATAAGATGGCTTAAGACTAAATATTTAATCAAAATATCTACTTACCCACGTTGTACATGTATCAAATTTCAGGGTATTGCAATTTTATTTTCCATCAGTGTATATCTGATTTACTATATGTCAAGCATATTTTTTTCATGTATTTTGTCTGTAATATCTAACTTTTCATGTTACTAGTGCAAGGAAGATAATTTAATGTGGCTGTGACTTTGACATTAGTGGCTTGTTTGAATATGTTGATCAAGCAAGTAGGCAAAAAGACCACAATACAACAAAAATCATTTTAGGGAAAAATTGTATTTAAAGATTAACATGTTAAGTTCTTTTTATAATATAAAGGAATTAACAAAACATACCATAATTTTGGATGACTTTGTAAATTTCTGTGTGTGTTTTTTCTTTTCTTTTTTTTTTTTCACATATTTTTATATATGGAAAAAATGTTTGTTAGAATTTAAGATTGTTAATTTAATACTGTTCTGTGAGTGTTTTAACTACTTTCCTATTCTGAATTGGTAATCTAATTTGAATAACAGACAATATGAAATTTATGCAATATGATGATAATGAAATTATTTTGAGACTGCTGAATGTGATTTTATGTTGCATTTTCTTGTGTTATTTCTCACTTGTCCCTCTTTCCTTACCCTCAGTGCCACCAGCAAGAATTAATTCTTGGAAATGGATCAGTAAGATGAAGTGTAAGTAAATAGGCCAGAATCAACAACTGTGATGCTTAATTTCTTCCTCTTTTGATAGCAATTCTTAAAACCATTTTTCTTTAATTCTGTGATTATCATTTGAAAGTCCTGGAATGGGAAATCAAGATTTCAGGCTTTTTCTTGACACTTTTCTGCTGTATTGCATGAAACTTTTGAATTTTTCTTTTTATCTCTTATTTACTACAACTGCTTCTGACTTTGCAGATTTTCTAAAAACATTTTGAGATTAATTTTTAAAAAAATTGTTTGCCTACTGATGCATGAGATTTGCAAGTATAAATTTTTGAATTAAAACCTTTTCTGAATTTTTTTGATTAAAACCTTTTTTAAATTAAATTTTTCTTTTTTTTTTACGTATTCTTTTGAATTAAAATCTTTTTTCTAACTTGTATGTTGGACCATTCTTTTTTTTTTTTTTTTTTTTTTTTTTTAAATTGTCTATTGCATATTCTGCCAAGAAATAATTTTGTATGTACAAATTGTTAATTTTTCTATTTCTATGCATATAGAAATGTCATTTTATTGGATACAGTAACAAAACAGTTTTTATTATAGCCTCTAGTTATTAATATGGTCATAAGAGATATGGACCTCTTTTTTCTCATGTTTGATTTCTTTAAATTCTAAAGTCAATTCCCAAAATTAAATTTAAAAAAAAAAATGTTAAATCTCTTTACATGGAATGTTTTTTGTTATATATGAATATAGGTGAGGGATAAAGAAAAAATATGTCACTGTCATGCTAGACAATTTTTCTCACCAGAATCTGTCTTATATATTTACAAGTTTATCATTTGGTCATGCTTTGAATATTGCTGTCACATATGATCTGGTGCTTCTGCTATATATTTAGAGATTCTTGATAAAATCCAAATAAGAATCAACAATATTATTGGGACTGACCTGGCATCTCAGCTTCAGTCAATATACCACTGCTGTAATGTAGCTTCCTTGTACATTTTCTATAAATACTTTCATAGTAATTGTTCCGATGAACTCTGTTATGGTAACTTGACTTTATGAATTTAAGCACAGTATTAGATTGGTAACAAGGTCTTATTTTACAGTTGAAATGGCAAAATGTAACCATAACTTCTATGCTAAGTTCCTTTTATTTAATGGTAAGTTTAGTTAAGGATTTGTTTGAGTGACAGAAAATCTAAGGCTTCGACCCAAGTGCTGAGTCGTTGAAACTTTTCCTTTTATCATGTGTAAGAGAAACCAGTTTACAAATAAAAGGTCATAGCAGCTTCTGTGTGGCATTATATTCATATCTTTCTTGTTTGCCATATTCACAATGTTTCGGCTGTTGTACACTCCGGCCTTCTTCAGGTGATAAGAATTCCAAACTGAACCCTTTATTTACTAAGATTGTTCTAGTTCCACATGCCATGCTTCTTTTGGTTGTCTCAGTTATTTCCCTTTAACTCAATTCTCCTAGTTTTGGTTCACTGCTGTGTAGCCTGCTATTGAACTCATAATTCTTTGGGTCTAGTCACTGGATCTAACCAATACCTTCATCCACTGAGGATATCTATGTATGAATTTCTGAGACTTATAAACCTTAGGTCTTAGCCATCGTTTTTTACCAGTGCTCATATTGTAATTTTTCTATCATTATTGCAGATTTTTTTTACCAGAGCATATATTGCAATTTTTTGTTGTTATTCATTGCTTTTCTTTAGCACTCCTTATTACGGGTTCCCATATTGTATTCATTTCTATGCTTGGTCAGCTCAAAAGATTTTTGTTGCTGAGACATTAGGTTTAGAAGTCCTAGAAATTCATACACAGATATCCTCAAGGCTTAGTGGATAAAGGCATTGGTTAGATCCAGTGACTAGACTCAAAGGGTTGTGAGTTCAATTCCAGGCTACAGCAGTGGTGAACCAAAACTTGGAGAGTTGAGTTAAAAGGAAATAATTGAGACATCCAGAAGAGGCATGGCACATGGAATTAGGACAGTTTATCCTGGTGGACGAAATAAAGGATTCAGTTTGAAATTTCAGTCACCTGAAGAAGGCCAGAGAGTATAACAGCTGAAATTTTGGGAATATGGCAATGAAGATAATAATGTCAATAATGTAAGTAATCATAATACCTCATCTCAGGGATATAGACAGATATAGTCTGCCTTAAATTTTTATTTTTTAGATTTTATGCTATTGTAAGTTTTGACTAAAACTGTTAAAATGTGACAATTTTTTTTTTTTATGTAAAGATATCAGGCAAGCCAATTTGAAAGAAAAAAAAAACATTTATTTTCTATAATTATATGTAGGTCATTAATCAGTGTTGAAATACTTTACCTAATTTATTTTTAATAATGCAATTAAAAATTAGTTTACTGCTTAAAATTAATTTAGATTATTTGAACTATATTTAGTTCATCCATATAATTAAAAACAAAAAGAAAAACTGAATATTTTTATATATTTGTGTGTACATATGCATGCACACTAATAATATACATTTGTTCTTCCCCATTTGGTAGAACTCATGAGCATAACAATCATCAAGCACAAAGCTGACCATTCTAAAATTTTAATAACATTTATAACCTACTATTAAGTAGTGGAAAAGTCAATTTACTTTCACAAGAACACTTTCATTTTGTTGTGTGTGTGTAATATATATATATATATATATATATATATATATTAAATACAAGAAACAAATAGATTATAAAAGCAAAAAATATATACATTCTGTTACAAATATATATTACACAATAACTGTAAACATATTGATTTTTATGTCTATATGTGATAGTTAATTTACTTCTTTAAACTAGTAAATTTGTGTTATCTATATTTCTTTTTAGAATGGTGTATTTTTTCTAAAAGGCAAAGATTACATCTTTCTCTCTTACCATTGTAAGATTTAGTTCTTGTCACCATTTCACATTTAATATTTCATTGGATTTTACAATCATTTTTTTTTTCCAGAAATATTTTGAGAGAGAGCTCTATTATTTTTGTATTTTTTGTTACTCATACTTTTAGCTTTATTTTATATCAAAAACTATTTCATTACCACCAGCACTTACTGTGTTATATATATATATATATATATATATATATATATATATATATATAGTCAAATGTTTTCTTCTTTTAATTTTTAGGTATAAAAAAATTGAGTCGACTTGTTTTGCTCTTGTTTTGTTGTTTTAAATTCTGTGAGTTAATATAAACTTTGAAGTATGTTTTTCTTCCAATACCCGGATCAAATCACATTCAAATGTTATCTTCCTTTCAAATTTATTTATTTATTTTTTATTGCAATCCAGATATTTAATACCATCCTGGTGCAAAGAGCTTAAAGAAATCTTCACAAATACTCATTTCTATGCATTGTTCAATTGACAAGACACTTTTTTTTTTTCTTTTTTTTTTATTATAAACTAGCTGACTTTTGCAGTGCTGCTGCTGCTTATTACAATTTTTGTATTGGATTTGAAATCTGTTGCATTCTTTCTGCTTTGCTGATGCAAGCAAATTGGTTTTGCCTTATTTGTCAGCAAAGCTGAGATTAATTGATTTTGTTAGTGTAAAAATCAGCAAGGTAACCCAAAAATGGTGTCACAAATCATGGTAGCATATTGTAGGTAGGTTTGAATATGATATTGAATTTTTAGGATCTGTAGATTTTTTTTTAATTTTTTCTAATTTGTCATAGAATGAGTAAACAGTGAGGAAGTCTTAAAGAAAATGGTAACAAAAAAAGTGCACTTATACTCAGAATCAGGTAGAGACAGTTGAAATTTCTTGGGCACATAAAGATTCCCTGTAGGTTACCCAGATTGATACACACCTGAGAAAGACTGGAGGGTACAACAACCAAAACATTGGGATATAAACAGTGTAAATAAAATCCAACTTAATATTCCAAAGCAAATTTAAACAAATATTTCAGCAACAGTATTTTATGTACTAAAGTTCACCTGATACAAGACTCAAGAGCCACTTAAGGAACAGAGTAACTGTTAAAATGGTTTGTGATGTGAATGGAATAAGTGGTAAGAAGTGAAAATTATGAGGATAAGAAGTATAGATAACAAGTGATCCTTTACTCAAAGAGGTTGCAATGACAAAGAAAGCATTCATATGGGAATGTTCCATAATCAAGTCTACAGTCGCTTTCTCACAGACATGCTGTGGCTTCCCTCTGTCTCTTCAAGTATTTTCACAGCAACTGTTCCGATGAGCTGCTTTCACTGGTTCTCAGACTGCATGAATTTAAGCGAGCTACCAGGCTGGCATCTTGGTCCCACCCTTTTACTGTCAAAATGGTTAAATGTAACCATCTCTTCTACTCGAACAGCTTCTCTCACACTTCCCGACTGTGGAACTTGCTTCTCCTTGCTTGCTTCCCCGATGACTATAATCTTCAAATATTCAAGTGTAATGTAAATTGACATCTGACATCCTGAGTTTCTTCTCCCCGGCCTTTTCTGTATCCTTTCCTCAAATACTCCTCTTTACTCTTATTCTCAATCCTCTGTAACCCCTTGTTTGCTTGGGGTGAATTGCTTTTTTTAAAAAAAAAAAAAAAAAATTAGCAGTCTTTGGGTGGGAGAAGCTGTCTGAAATTTTCTCCTTATATTTAGAATACAGAGGAAATCAGGGTGATTTGACTATATGGAAGTAGCATAGAATGTTCTACAGGGTGCCCAGTAAAAAAAAAAAAAAATGGCAAGTTTATTCTTCGGAAAAATACACCAGCCCTAATTGGTCCATCTCGGTGGTCCTTGAAAAACTCTGATCTGAATGTTATGGATTACTGTATCTGGAGTATACTCCTAACTCACTTGCAAAACCATCATTGTGATATTGTCAATATTGATTCATTGAAGTGGAACTTAACTGAAGCTTGGAATGAAATTCTTCTTGACACTATCTGCAAAGCTACTGCCTCCTGATTACCATGCTTATAACTTTGTGTTGAACATTCAGGCAAACATCTACAAGTTTGTGCATGAATCATGATAGCTAAATAAATTTTTTCCTGAATTTACTGCTTTTTTTTTTTTTACTGGACACCCTGTAAAAAGGTCTGAACTATTAGAAAGAATAGATCTCTTTTGAACATTTTCCATGGAAATTGCAATTGTGATGGGCTTGTGATGTCATGGCTGTGTTTCCCCTATCCTCCATAAGACCACATATGATAACAATTTTAAATTTGAAAAGTCAGGATTGAGCAGCTCTAGCCCTTAAATACTAATGTTTGCTACCTTAATATTGGAAATCCAAATCTGAGCAAATAATTTTATCTATTTCACATATGCTGAAGCATACCAAAACCAACTGACATTATCTTTCATATACCTTGGCTAGCAAGAGTGTGTAGGGGGGATTGTTTTTAATACTTTTTTTTTTTTTATTTCATCTGGTTAATCTCTAAGGATTATCATTACCTTTTGGCTTTCAACCAGTTTTCTTCTTGGTATGTTTTTATATATATATATATATATATAAGAAAAATATACAGAAAAAACAAACAAAAATCTTAATATGCAATTATTACTGTCAGATCTATATCCATATATTTGCTTATATATATATATATATATATATATATATATATATATATAAAATGTGTGTGTCATTCACAGACATTACTGTTTCACTGTATCACAGCTCCTCAGGGCAACTAGATGTCTGAAAGCTTCAAGCCAGGATCAAAACCCGACCAATTTGGTGTCAGTCAGAGTTTCTACCTCTAAGCCATCAACACTTGGCAGAGAGTGAACTGCTAATTCTAGTGTATTGTTTGAATGAATGTAAACAAATGCCAGAAAGCATGCTATATGTTCATGCCTTTTTCTTGTACCTAACTCTGTGATCAAAATAACTCACTAACTCTTTAACTATTGTGCTCTTTTTTGTTTAGTATTCTATGTAATTTTATATTTAAAAGAAGAATTTGTAACCAAAGTTTTCCTTTTATTTTTTCCCTTCTTTTTTCCTTACTCAGGTGTAATACAAAATATTCTTCTTCTCTTTCCAACCCGACAGTCATAAAAATACTAGGATTGATTTTTAACCTTGATAACCTAATTTTCAACTCAAGAGTAGTTAATTCTCTCATTAATAAATGAATTGGTAGTCTTAAAAAGTAAAACCCAAGTTGGGTAAGTTGCTTGCTTTTTTTTGTTTTTTGTTTTTTCATAACAAGTACTGATGTGTTATTCAGTGTTTATATTCTGAAAAAGTTGTTGGCCTTCAAAAATGTTGAAGTTTCTTGAAAAACACCTTTGACTTTAAACACTGAACAGTAAGTTACCATACTAGTTGACCAGTTTTTTTTGTTTTTTTTTAAATTTAAAAAAATTCTTTTTAAGCTGCTATAAAATCATGAAGGTATTCTTTACCCTGTGACCTATTGCTATATGAGAAATTTTCTTTAAACAGATAAAAACTCTTATTTTGGGTTGGCTATTGTCTATTTGTACCTAAAAGGATTGTAACTAATTATTGCCTTATTTGAGGAGGATATTAGAATGATCTAGAACATAGAGGTGGGTGAAAACCACTTGCTTATGAATACAAAAAGAAGTTAGTAAATATACTAACATAGGTGTGTAAGACAAGGATATGTGTTCTCAGGAGACCTATTCAACCTTTATAGTGAAGTAATCCTGAGAAAATTAACAATTGGTCACAACTTTAACTACATGATATGCAGATGGCACCATGTTGATAGCAGACATAGAAAGGAAACTAAATGTCTGTTTTGGTCTCCCAAGACCCTCATTCACTCCTTTACTTTTCTGTTCCCTTTCAAAATGTATGCAGAAAATTTAAAAAATCTATTTGCTGGTCATAAAATAGAAATATTGAGATCAAGATAAAATCACATCTTCCTCTTATATGTGGGTGTCTATAGTGACACAAAAGAACCAAGTAGCCCATGGAGTTGGTAGAAAATATTTTTATTTTTAAGATTATTATTTTTGGTCTAAAGTTTATGAAAACCAATCTACGAAATAAGTCATTTTCTTCTTGATGCTTCCATCTTGATATGTTCCTAAAGAATATTTCTTAACTTGCACACTGTTTAAGTTTTATGCTGTTTAACAGTATAGACTGATCACTGGAGCAGTGTCACCTTGCTCTGCTACTGACATACTAGTCTAACCTTGACAGCTTCCAAACACTTTCATCTACCTAATTTCATTCACAAGGTTCAGATTAACCTGGTATGATTTTCAGGTACTTCCAAATGTGCTGCACACTGTGATCGTCTCTGCAGGACAATATTATCAACTTGACATGCTTGACTAATCGACCATGATGAGATTCAAATCTAGGTTTCATGGCAGGAACACTAACACTCTAAGCATTCAGCTATGTGCTTCTTCTATGTGCCATATCCCTTCAGGATGTCGGCAATCATGGCTCTCCACAATTTCCTATCCTTAATAGCTCTTCATAAATTTTGTCCTTTTATCTCTACTCACACCTATTCAACTTTGAAAATGAAGTAAGGTTGCCTCCTGTGCTTTTTCTATAAATATTTTCATGGTAATTGTTTGGATGAGCTCTTCTGTATGGTACCTAAACTTTTTTTAATTTAAGCACGGTACTAGACTGGTATAGGTTTCATCAATTTACAGTTGAACTGGCTAGATGTAGTTATAGATTCTATGCTAACAGTTTCTTTTCTTGCTTGTGGAACTCCCTTCCGGCTTTATGCTTTCCAGTTAACTTTAATCTGCAAAAATTTAAATGCAATGTCATCAATTGCTATCTACTATTCTCCTGATTAAGCTTTTCTATTCCCACTCATTATTATTGTTTCTGTTCCTAATTTTTCTACACTCAGTAATCCCTTGTGACTTTACAGGCTTGTTTGGGGTGAAATTGATAATTATGAAAAACAAAAAACAATAAATAGGATCTTTTCTTATTGAGAATGTTAGTATAAATATGGGATTTATTTATTTGTTGTTGTTGTTGTTTTTTTTTTTTTTGTTTTTTTTTACATAAAAGATTAGAATTTTAAACAATTTAATTTTAGTCAGTGGTCACTGATTGAAATTTAATTTTTATAAATTTGAACAAGCATAAGTGTTGAATAATTCCTCAACTGAAATCTGTTGAAAAAAGAACACTGTTAGCCTTGAAAACTTGAAGTATAAAAAAAAAAATACCTATAAAATAAATTCTTTTTAGTCAATATTAATTAACTATAGGTAATGAAGCTAACAGATTTCCTATCTCAGGAAATTATTGACAAAAACATCAATTTCACTTGTGATTTTATTCTTATCAGAAAATTTCTGCATAAAGGAAATAATCATTTTGTTAATAGAAAACAAGGCAATTTCTTATTTTTCAAAATGAGTATCATTTCTTTATTTTTTTCATTCTTGATGATTACTTAGCAATCATTAAATAGATTTTTTACTTTTCTGCAATTCTTTGCCTTCATCCCCATTGAAAAGTCTGTGTGGAATGTGTTTATGCAGATCTCCCAAAGCAAAGTGAGAAAAAAAAAATTAAAAAAAACCCTTGATCAATATCAACACACTTTGATAATGAATTTTTCAATATCCGAATAAACATGATTCATGGGGTGGCAGATCAAATATTGATTCAACAAAATCAATTTAGGAGTTGAATGAACCATTGTTCCTGTTATGTCAGGTTTTCTATTGTACAGAACATATTTTGTGTAAGTGCCTTTGAACTTCTCTGCTACTCACGGAATAAACTGATTCAAACCGAGGAGGGGAGTGAAGTGCTGTTTGTCCTGTATCTGTTGAGGATCTGTCAACAAGCAATGCACTGCTTGAGAGCTGACTTATTTGTCAACTTAAAAGGCTATTGTTCAAGTGGGACAGCAGCAATTAGGATAGGATTTGGATTTTTGTCTTACTCTGACTTCATCAGTCGTGGAGATTTTTCTTTTATTATTTTAACTATGGAAGTTTTTTATTAAAAAAAAAAAATTAATCATTTCACCCCAATCAAGGCAGTAAAGCCACTAAAACACAATGGATTACTGAGTGAAAAAAATAAGAAAAAAGAAACACTATTAAGGAACAAGAACAATAAAAGAGGAATCAGGAAGATAGAAGATACCAATTGATATAGCATTTAAATATTTGAAGATCAAAGTTATCTGGAAAGCATGGAACTGGAACAGAGTTCCTCAAGTCAGAGGTGCAAGAGAAGAAACTGTTAGCATAGAACTTACAGTTGAATCTAGGCAATTTAACTTTAAATTGATAAGACCGTGTTAGCAATCTAGGGCTGTGCTTAAATTCATAAAGCCTATGTGTCATAGCAGAGAGTTAATCAGAACAATTACCATAAAAGTATTTATAGTCAAAGAGGAAACTACATTATGGAAAGTGACTGATGCCAGGTCAGGACCAATAACATTATGGATTCTTCTTTGGATTTTATCAAGAATCTCTAGATATATAGAAGGTAACACTGGACCATATGCAACAACAATATTGGGTGAAGAATAATCTACAGACTAGAACCATGAATTGGTTTTTCATCTGTTATTTTGGAAGTTTTATGAAGATTATGAGTTACAAAGAAACAGTTAATTTTTGGGTCACATAATGAAAAAAGAAGGCTTGGGGAAATTAACATTCACAGGCATTCAAAAAATGAAGGCAAACAAAGCAGTGAGTAACCTATTTGACTAGTTTAAGCAAATATGATAATAACAAAAGAAGGACATAAAGGAGCAAGTATTATTGAGAGCAACAAAAGACAAACCTGTGGAGAACCAAAATCACTTTTGTTCTGAAGACTGGTTAGTGGGCGGTATTGTGCCAGTGGTTGGTATTTATGATTAAGCATAAAGTCAAGATCTTTAACTTCTCTGCTTATAATTTTGGAACAAAATTCTCTCACCTCTGTTTTCTCCTCTTATTTTTGCTTGTGGCAGACTTAGCTAAGCTTAATAAATATCCCTTACATTTTCCCTTTATATATTGAAATACCTCTGTGTATGGATCATTTATAACCAGCTTAGTATCAAAGTTCAGAAAATTTAATGCAGAAAAGGCTGTGCTAAGGTTAGTTATTTTTTTAAAATGATACAAAAACAACACGTTAACCTAAGAACTTAAAAGCCTTTTTCAAATCTAGACTCTCGTATGGATGTCATAGATGGCATCCAACTTGTTCAGAAATGTCTAGACAATCAGTTATATACAATCATTTTTATTGGATCAAGGATTAAAAATGGCTTTAAGTGAATGAACTCTGTTGGTTTTCAAGTGTACTCTCCTTTGCTGGATCTTGTAGACTGGTGCTACAAAATCAAAAAAATTTCCTATCCTCTTGCATAACATCTTTTATCAATCTTTTTTTATCTGTCTTTTTGTGTAGTTAAATCATTGCAGTATTATTATACACCTTCTCAATAACTTTAACATAGTTTTTCTTAATACCCCGTTGTTGTAATGAGTTGAAGACTGCTATAAATCCTACAGTCTTTTCAGTCAAACAAAATTAAGTAATATTACATTATTTTTCTTTTCAACCAGTTGATTTATTATTTGTAGATGTTCTCTTGTTGAGTAGCTACTTTAAAATTTGCCTGTTTGCATACTGATTTCCAACTTGGGTATTTCTAGTCTGTTAAGTACTTTTCAGAATAATTTATGTATATGAATAGTAATGTGATATGATAGTTGCCAAGGCCTTTATTATAACCAGTTTTATAAAGTAGAATTACAATTTCTAGACTGAAGTTATGAGATACTTTTCTTTTCTGTAGTTAATCATTTGTGGAATTCCTCTTTCTTATCTCTTAAAAATGTCTGTTACTATGCCATCTTCATCTAGTGCTTTCCTACCTGTCAAATTTTGATGTGCAAATTTTATATTATCTGTTGTTACATCAGAAACAATAACTGATGAAGTCATTGTTGATGTTATTTCATTTTCAAAGCATATAGGTTTGCATAATACTCATTGGTTATCTTAATAGCTTGTCTTTACACTGGGTAACTTTTTTTTTTTTTAATTGCTGTTTCTCTATGGATTGTGCATTAAGCATATATCAAGTACTTCTCTTTTCTTTTAATGTCTCTTTTTTTTCTTTGTTGATTAATTATATTTTCAATTTAATCTGTTAGTATTTACAATCATTTCTTTTTATCAGTTCTAATGTTGACTGGAGGCATGTTAAAGTAGTAGTAGCTTGGATTGAGGAATTGGAGAGCCAGGTTTGAATTGCAGTCAGGTTTACATTCAGATACCCTTGGGAAAGGCAGGAATCCCTCTCTTCTCCCCCCAGCTCCATCCTGGCTATGACGATAAACTACATCTACGTCCAGGGTAAGACGATGAACTACGTCCAACAGCAAGACCTCTGATGTGGAAGTTTTGAGGAGCATGGAACCACCTCTTAATTGCTGGTGTTTCCAGGTCCACCCTGACCCGGGGTGGTAGCACCTGTTAGGGTTCCAGCTATGGGCAAATAGTTAAGAGGAAAAGAGTTTTTGAGGAAAAAAATATTAGCAGCAATATTTTTTTGAAAACAAAAAAAAAAAAAACAAATTATTACCAGCAATACATTTTTGAAGGAAAAATATTACCAGAAATAGATATTTTGACAAAACAAAATATTACCAGAAAAAAAAAATTGCCGGCATTAAATAAGCCATTGAGGTTGATATTCCGTAAAACGAACTAAACCAAACCAAACCAAATCCCCCCCAGATATAGATAAATAACAGGACAGACTGGGCCATATTTCCTTGGGGGTAACCAGTCTAGGAGGATGACAACACTGAATTCAAAACCTCCATCTTAACTCACAATTAGCCAAGTGTCATAAGATGGTCAATCAGAGAGTGTTCCTCCAATAGAAGTGAGAAGTCCTTGAATTTGGATTTGGAATGTTGACTTAGTTATAGCAATGTCATATATATATATATATATATATATAGTCCATCTGAAGTTATTGAGGCTTATGTGATTTGCCTAATAACTCAAATTTGCTTTGAACAGTTTTGTCCAATTTTAAACGATTTAGACATCAAACAAAACTGGAGTTAAATTTTCAGGTAGTTTCAACATGTTTTTATTAATGTTTGATTTATTATAAAAACTGCAGTTTGAAGTTATGCAAAACCAGAAAATCACTTTTTACTTCATTAACAAGGCAGTAAAATCATCAACAATTGATCAACACCTATAATAGAACAAATAACAAACATGTAAGTCTTTTCAAGCATTTACATATAGTGACCTTCCTTCTCAATAACAGCCAGAAATCTTATCCATTGATTTTGTTTAATCTTTTTACTTCAGTAGGTTCAATTGCTCCCCATAGGGTTGCTTTGTTGTCATATTCTTTGCCACCCTCATATAATTTTGTTTTCACAATTGACAATAAATTTTTGATTGGGTTTAGATCAGGACTTGATGATGGTTATTTTAGTATCTTCTCTCATGTAAACCTTTTTATATGCTCCAAAATTTTCAGGTAACCTTAGATACATGAGAAGAAGCTTTGTTGTACATAAATATGCACTTCACTTTGAAACTGTGAGGCTGATACTTGTGCCATTCAAAGAAAGTCTTGTCTATAAAATCCCAATAGTTAGCACTGTTCAGTTTAATTCTTTCATTGATTTTGAATGGTTTAGTTTGATTGATAATTCCAGCCCCTATGCTCACATTGCCATCTCCTTACTGACTTTTAGTTACAGGCACATCTGTATCAGATAGAATTTGTCTTTTGGTCCCTTTGAGTGTCACCCGAGATTTTTCTGTAAAAATTACTTTAAAGAAAAAAATCAATTTTCATGTATTTCTTGGCTCAATTTTTTTGATGATTTAAAATATTTGTTTTACCAAGAGGAGTTTACTTACAAGATTTCTTGATAGGTCCCAATTTGCAAAGTATTCTACACCTTTTTTTTTTTTTTGCCTTCTTGATTGCTTCAATTCTAGCCTGTTCAAATCTGAGCACTGGTCAAAAGTGGGGTTATTTTCACTGTAACTCACTTTACTATATATACCCCTCAAAGAGACATATTCTTAAATCCTTTTCCTTTGTTTCTAGTTCTCAATTTAGTTTTAATTTTCAACAACCCTCTTCATTGTTCAATGATCTCTGCAAAGTGCCTTTGGTATCTCCATGTGGAACAATCTATTAATTGTTGTTGTTCCCAGGTCTACTCTGACTCTGGGTGGTAGCACCTGTTGGGTGGTCTTAGCTATGGGCAAATATAGTAAAAATACCAACAATACATTTTTATAGTAAAAATACCAACAATACATTTTTATAGTAAAAATACCAACAATACATTTTATAGTAAAAATACGAGTAATACATTTTTATATTAAAAATACTAGCAATACATTTTATAGTAAAAATACCAGCAATAAAAAATACCAGTAATGCATGTTTATAGTAAAAATACGAGTAATACATTTTTATAGTAAAAATACCAACAATACATTTTTATAGTAAAAATACCAACAATACATTTTTATAGTAAAAATACCAACAATACATTTTTATAGTAAAAATACCAACAATACATTTTTACAGTGAAGTTAGCAGAAATACATTTCCATAAAAAAAAACAAATTATGACTAGCAATACATTTTTACAGCAAAATGGATAAATATGTCAAAATAAGTATAGAAAAACATTTTTATAGTAAAATGACCAACAATATATTTTATCATCTACAAACTATATATCTAAAAAACACACATTTGCCCAGAAAGTATAAAATTAAATACAAAATACTTATACTTGAAAGCATAAAATTTTGTTCAAAATATTTGTGGCTGAAACCATAAAATTACATACAAAACATTTAGATTTTGGAATTAAATAACCCATAGAAGTTGATATGCTGCTAAACAAAATCAACAAACCATTTGATATCTCCAATGTGAACATTCACTTGCTCAATAATTTTATTTTCAGTTTTTCAGCATTTGTTAGCCTCTTTAAATTATTCATGCTTCAACATATATTATGGAAAAAAAAATTTTTTTATTAGATTCTAGAGGCCTTAAACTAATATTTGTTTCATCTGTATAATAACTTCATACTGGTTTTTATAATAAACCCAATAACTTTAATAAAACTTGTTGAAACTACCTAAAAATTTAACTCAAGCTTATGTTTTAATGTCTAAATCAATTGTTTAAAAATTGACAAAAAAAAAATTGACAATTGAGCTGCTTAACCCTCATACATCAAAACCGTCAGGAGTCTGCACACACATAAGATTTTATTTTTTTTGTTTGTATTTCTTGTTATCTATATTTCCTATTGTCCATTTTTTTAATTTTCAGATTCCTTCTCTTGTACTGTCATGGAAGATGAATTGACATGTCCTGTGTGCTTGGAACTTTTTGCTGATCCATTGATGCTACCATGTTCACACAGCATCTGTAAAAAATGTCTGCAGGATATTTTACATTCTAATATCAAAATGGGAAGAGAAGGTTAGTTTTTATTTTTCCAAATCTGTCACACACTGTGTGACTTTGTATGCAATATATGTTAGTGTGTGTTGCACATGAGTGACTTACATGTGCTTGTGCAATTTAATGTATACACAAGAACACACACATGCACAATTTTGACTAATAAAACATTCTCACTCTGTCTGGACAGCCTCAACCCTGGGTTGAGCAATAAAATCCCAGTTGAAGGGGAACCAAACTTTTAAACCCTAACAAAAAAAAAAAAAATCAGATAATTACAAGATTTTGAGTTTTTCAGTAATAGAATTGTTATTGACAATAATTTTAATTTTGTAGACATATTTTTAGGTCAGTCATTGAATTAAAATCTACATAAACACACACAAATGTACATATACAGAGTGTGATGAATAAATTGTTGTCTAAATTACACAAAAATGAAAATAGCAATGACATTTTAACAGATGTATTAAAATAAAATCTAGACAAAAATTGAATAGATATGAAACATGTTTGGTTTTAATTTTTGTGTGATACTCTCAAGGTATTTCTTTGTTGCAATACATCATTAGATAGATATCATCCCCCCTATAAATAAGTCCAATTTGACCTGATTTTGTCCGTTTTGGAGTTGAATTCTGAACTAAATTATAAGACACAGCAGGCTTTCGGGCATGATTTTGGATGAAAAAAAAAAAAAACAAACAAAAAACCCTGCATTTTATGCACACAGGATTATGGTAATTTAGATTTGAAATTTGACTATCTCGCCATCAACAGGTACTGAACTAGTAGCCTTGTATCAAAAACAAAAGGTTTCTTTACTTTCAATGATCTTATAGTCCAGAAATACTTTATTATCCTTTGTTATTATGTAGGTGAGGAGGCATGGTGGAGTAGTGGATAGTGGCTCAGATTGAGGAATCAGTCGAGTTTGAATTCCAGTTGACTCCATTACATTCACTTACATGCTAATACCCGTGGGAAAGGTATTAATCCTCTTCTCCCTCCAACTATGGGTAAATAGCAAGACAGACTTGGTTCTATAGCCTTGGATGGCAACTGGTCTAGGAAAAGGACAACTCTGAATTCAAAACCTGGGACCTTGTGGCACATAGTGCACAAGGTCTCTGTATTTGGCCCTTCATAAAGTGTGGTTGGTTCTGCACAAAGCCTTCACCACTATAATCAAATCATATGTGCTGGTGTCTGGCTGTTGGTTCCTTGTACTATTGTGGTCATGTGATTACAGTTTGAATTTGATCATTCCAGCTTTCTTGCTGCTGTTACAGTGTAAACATGGCCACTTTGCTAGCAGTGTGCACCAAAGAGGAACAAAGAGCAGAGATCCAAATCTACAGCAAGTATGTTACCACATTGATGATAACTTGCTGGTTCAACATTACCACTCCCAAGCTTACTGAATGTTCTCATCAGTAGTGGAGGTTGACGGGTGTCCTGCTCCTTATTTATGTGTCACTCTTGTCCAGCCACTTTTAAACTATCTTGATCCACTCATATGCACTTCCACACTGCAATGCATTGTTGCTGTATTGTGTTAAAAGACACTGATGAATTTCAGACTCTGATACACCTTCCAGCCAGAGAAATCGAATCACTGCTCTTTGTTCCTCCTTGGTGCACACTGCTAGCAGAGTGGCTATGTTTACACTGTAACAGCAGCAAGAAAACTGGCAAGATCAAGCCCAAACTTTGATCACATTACAACAAAAGTATCAACTATAAGCACAAATGAGCAGAAGGCAGTGTGACAAAGCTAAATATATCTTATGGCAAAAGGGTGGATAACTTTTTACTTACCCTTGTACTTAAGAAAATTGTAAATTTTTTTTTTTTCTGAATTGGAAGTTCAGTATTAAATACAATATTTCCTCTAGGTTTTTTAAATTTAACAGTTATGATTATCAGGGTACTTATGAGGACACATGATTAATCAAAGATTTCTTGAAGTGATTGAATTTTTCCAGAAACGAAAATTTAAATTAAAAATCTGAAACTAATTAACTCTCAAGAGAATTTTCTTTTTAATTACTCTCAGGAAATTGGATGGAATTTTTTTCCTTTTTTTTTCTTTTTTTATTAATAATTCCATAAGCATTCCTGTCCATTATGAGACTGTTAATTACAAGAGAAAATGTCTTGCCTGTTTTGCATATGGCAATCAATGATTATCAAACTCAAATCTTTATGAAAAAGCAATTATAACTCCTTTTGCTACAAAATTAACATTTTCATTTAGTTATTAATTTGGAAGCAAATACTTGAGCAAAAATACTCCACTTTGATATTGTCAAGTTGTTACTATACACATTTGTCCAGAACTAATCAGATATATACAGGTGACCTTTTCATTTTATTTATTAAATCTTGCATATAGGAATTATGACATTGGAATTGGTAAGCCAAGTTCAAATTTTATCCTAGCCTATAGTTTGCTTTTGCAAGAATGGTTTTGAGAAAGCATGAACATATATCTTCTCCCTTCTGCTTATGAGTTAAATAGCAAAATAGACTGGGCCCTGTAGCCTTGAGTGGTAATCAGTCTGAGAAGGGAAACTTAATTCCAAACCATGATGAAGGCAACAGGAAATGGCACCATCTTTTCCAAGAATGTATGGAAATTCTCAGATGATAATAGAATATGTAGGGAAATTGCCTGCATCCTGAGAGAAACATGTCATTAACAAAAAATTAAAAAAAATAGGTTCTGTAGCCTTGAGTGGTAATCAATTGAAGAGAAGAAAATCTCCAAATTCCAAGCCATGGAGAAGGTAGTAGGAAACATTTATCTTTTCCAAGAATGCATGGAAATTCCCAGATAATAATAGAATCTGCAGAAAGCCATGATTGCCTACATCCTGAAGGAAATATGGCTTTAAAAAAATAAGTAAATAAATATATTAGATGAAATGTAAAAACTCTTCTGCAATTTTCTTTTGCAGGTATTCAATGTCCAGCTTGTCGTAAAAGTTTAGTAATAACAAAAGAGAAGATCTGCAAGTTACCACGGAACTTGGCTCTTGAGAATATTGTTATTCGCTTTCAGGAAATCCAGAGCAACACTTTGACCAAAACAAAGTCTCTTGACCTTTCTTCAGATGTGCAATTCTCTTTGAATCAAAGTGACTCTGACATTCCTGTTTTTGTTGAGGAAACAGATGAACTGTGTGAATTATGTGAGGGAAAGTTCTGTGCCCGGGCAGAATGGTTTTGTGAACAGTGTGCAGTGCTCTACTGCAATGAATGCCTTGAGAAGTTTCACCCACGTCGAGGCTCTCTCAGCCAGCATCGGCTCCGAAAGCCACATAAAAGTGAATCTGAAAACAAACCAGCTTTTTGCAGTGACCACAACTCTGAAGTGGCCAGTGTATTCTGTGATCAGTGTAAGTTGTTAGTTTGCCATTTGTGTGTCTGTGATGGAATTGGTAAACATTCAGGACACAAGATTCTCTCTCAAGATGTTGCTTCACAGCAAATTAAGGTAAGTTGAAATTTATTTATGTTTTACACACTTTAGATCACTTTGACAAACCCATACTATTAGATTGGTTTAAAACTGGGGCGGTCAGTTGCTAAAACAAAGGGAGATAATTGGTGTCCAACAACAAGTTTGATGAAATATGGAATTGGATCGGATATCCAAGAAGTCCTCATAGATATGCTTGGAAAGGTCAAAACAAATAATAAAGTATTTTAAAATTTATTTAGTTGGACGAATGAACAGTGTATTTTCAAGTGTCAATAAAATCAGATTTTTCCTCCTCTTACACACACTAACACTTTGGAGATTGTTGTCCAAATGGCTAGCATAGCAGAAGGGGTTATGGAAAATGATCCTAATACTTCAGTAAAGATTATAGCAAAAAGATCTGTGCTTCCTAAATGCCATTAAACTATTTTAAAAATTTATTGAGTAAAAATCTGAAATTCATACTGTGGCTCTTCCCAAGATCACAGAGTGAAGACAAAAATTTTTACTACGCTTAGAAGGCTAAAGAACTATTTAACTCATAGCTTGTTTGAATGAACACTATCTTAATTTTGTCAGTAAAATAAGAAATTTCTTCTACCTAGACTGCTTTAGAGGTGAAGGATGTTCAACTTCCAAAACAAATGGCGATAACCCATACGTGACAGGTTCCAAGCCATCATTCTTCCTCTACATGTGGAGGACATGTTGTCGGCTATTTGCTGGTTACAACAAGAGAACTTTTAAAACATGTAGCCAATTGTGACAAGTTTAATGAATCACTGAATTGGACCAGATTGGCTAGATGTCCTCATTGATATTCTTGAAAATGTTAAAACAAACTTGACAAAATCACATTTTTAAAATTAATGTAGTAAGATGAATGAACAATATCTTTTGAACAGTCAATAAAATAAGATATTACTTCTCCCTTCTTCTGTGTCATGTCCCTTCAGGATATAGTCGATTATGGCTCTCTGCAACTTCCTATCTTGTGTGACTCTTAAGTTTCTTTTTCTTCCAAAACTCCTGCCCTAGTTCTGACATTCTTTCACACAAGCTCATCAAGTATAAGTGGCTTGCTGCCTTCCCTTATCTCTCTTGCTATCAATATGCTCTGAGAGTTTTCCAAGCCTACTTTCCTCATCTTTTGTTCCAGTGATTTCAGCTGTCTTTTCCTGATTCTGAGTATAAGTATTCTTTCTATTACCATTTTCTTTAAGATGTCCTTGTTGCTTACTCGCTCTGTCTATAGAATTTTCAATATCCATCCGCAGAGCTACAGTTCTGCTACCTTGAGTTTTTTCTTCATCCATGGGGATTGTCCATCATTCACTGCCATATAAAATGAGGGATACCACATGGCAAATGGACTGCTTTAAGATTTAGGGGTTTTGATGTTTGTTTCATACAACTGTGATGACGTTACCCTACCCAACAAATCATTTCAAACCACATCAGGAATACAAGGAGAAAGCAAGAGTTTCAATCTGTTTGATATCTTTTTTTGTAGTTTGATTGAAAGGGAGAAGAAAAATAGAATGTTGCTTACCTTGTAGTGGGGGAGAAGCAGCAGCAATAGGTGATTTCTTTTATAGTGGGACATTATGGTCAACCGGGGTTGGGGGAACAAATTATGGGAAGGAAGAAAGAAACTATAAAACTCCACCAAAACAAAATCCCCAACTCTATTTTTGGCTAACTTGACAAAGCAACAGGCTAATCGGAGAAGAAAAAAAAAAAAGTGGATGTACAGGAAAGGTTGTAAGAGATGCAGAGGAAGGTGATAAGGAAGGATGAGAGAGATCCTGGGAGAAGCAGAGGAGATTCAAACTACCAAGCCCCACTTACTATATCTTACTTATGTATTACTTATATTGATACACTCACTCTTGGCTTTTGTTTTTTATTTTAAGCATTCAAACCACATGCTGACATGTAGCAATTGTATTCCTTTAGCGAACTCATGATAAGTAAAATTGGTTTGAAACTTTTCATTTCCTTTTGCCTGCATTGATTTTTTTCATTATAATGTTTTTAGAAAAAAGTGTTAACACAGAATAATCTGAATAAAGACAGAATAAAAATAGTCTGACAAAATGAAGAATAATAATTCATAGAAAACTAATCTCAGTTTGAAGGTTAACTATTTGCCCATAGCTGGGACCCTAACAGATGCTACCACCCTTGGTCAGGGTGGACCTGGGAACATCAGCAATTAAGAGGTGGTTCCACACTCTTCAAAACTTCCTGATCTGAGGCATTGCTGTTGGACGTAGTTTATCGTCTTACCCAGGACAGGCTGGGGTGGGGGGTGTTGAAGCAGTGACAGGCGATTGCTTTTATAGAGAGACATTACAGGCAAACCTTTTGGTGGTTGGGGGTGAATTATGGGAAGGAAGAAATAAACTATAAAACTCAACTGAAAATAGGAGTCTGGGATTTTTTTCATTTTAGCAAACTTGACAAAGCATCGTGTTAGTCGGACATATGAGAAAGGTTGTAATGCAGAGGAAGGTGATGACTTGAGGATAAAGAAGGATGAGAGAGATCCTAGGAGAAGCAGAGGAGATTCAAACTACCAAGCTTCGTTTACTTTGCATTGATACACTCACTCTCAGCTTTTTTTCCTCCTATTTTAAGCTTTCAAACTTCAGCTTTATACACGAAAAAAACAAAGATCTAAAGAAATAGGTATAGAACACTTAAACCTTTCATATCACATCCTAAACAAATCTACCTATAGAAAACAGCCTTCTTGTTTCCCCTTCAGATGACATAGGTGTAAATAGATGGTATAAGAATGATCTTGTACAAAATGAATATAAAAATTCTTTACCAAGTGTTCCAAGAAATAAAACTCAAAATAAACTTTTGATCATATGGAAAGAGAAGAGACACTACTTGGTTTCATTGAGAAAATGAAAAAAAAAAAGAAGGAAAGATAGACATATTCAGTGGCTGTTTCAGTGTAATGGCATAAGTCGTCAATTTCAAATCTTTTCATTTCTACCTGCTTCTTAAAAATGACCAGCATTATTGTTATTGCAATATTTTGTTAAAGTTGTTAAGCTCAAATGTCTAATGATGTGATAGAGGGATTTATACAGATATTTTATTGTAGCAGCCACCATGAGCTGGCTCAGTCATCAATTTAAGAATTAAGATTCATCAGAAAATTCAAATAGAAAAACCATGAAATTTTCATGGGTTAAAGCTAGTAAAAAAAGATTGTTATAACTCATGGAACTTGAGTTAAATATGTTGTTGTTGTTGTTGTTGTTGAAATAAAACTTACGTTTTTGTTTATTTGTTTATTCATCTGCGCACATACATAGGTACATCAAGACGTCTGCAGCTTAATAATGAAAATAAAAAACCCTTATTTGACATAAATATTTTTATATCCATTGTCAATGCACTCCTGTCAGCTGTGAATATTGATCCTATAATACATTAGAAATGTTTAGATCAAAATACAATCACTAACTCTTTATTAGGCTACTCTTGGGTCTTGAATAAAAGTTGGAATTGGAATAAGCAGGGGAGTTGGAAATGTTTTTTCAAAATTTAAAGTGGGGAGAGTTGAAATAATCTGAGGAGGGGTTAGGACTAGTCAAGCTACTAACCCACATGGCCTGAATATTATGTTCAAGCATGAAACAGATGGTCACCATTTGGTGTTGATCTGTGTCCACACTGCTTGTGTCTTTCTCTCTCCTATAATATATATATATATATATAAATTTACCATTTACTTGTGCATTGAATGGATTTTTCAGTGTGCCAATGTTGTTATCAAATGTAACAAATGCTTAGTTTAAAGGGAGTTTAACTCCAATACCATGGAAAAATTGCTCAAGCCCCATTGGCTCTTCCCTTTTTGGGGACACCGCATACCTCAGGTTCCAAATGAGGACCTTAGTCCCTTTCTGGAGGAGGGAGAATGATTGGAATGATGCCCCCCCCCCTCTATGACTTGAGTTAAGATTATTTTGAAACTTTTTCTGGCAAAAGTACCAGAATCTTACTGCCACATCTGGTCTGCTGTTTTTTTTTTTCACAAAATCTAAAGAATTTGCAATGTTATCAGTCCTTACCTGGAATCACTTCCTGCTGTTGTCATGAGCTTCCATGTGCCTTTTCTATAAATATTTTCATGGCAATTGTTCTGATTGGTTTTGACTTCACAAATTTATGTATGGTACTAGATTGGCAGTTAGGTGTCCTCATTTTACTGTTGGAATTGTGAGATTTAACTATTGTAATAGCTTCTTCTCTTGCACTTTTCATCTATGGAACTTTCTTCCACCGTTTTCTTTCCTGTCAATTATGTTCCTCAAAAATTTTAATGAAATGTCAATTGTCATCTGTCTTTTTAAATGCTGTCCTTCTGTTGTCTTTTCTCAAAGTTTTCTCAGTTTCTTTCACTGTCACATCTTAGTGGTTTTATTACCTTGCTTGGTGGTGAAATTATATACATACATAACCTCTATGCCTGATATTGAGTGCTTTTACTCATAAATATAGACTACCTTAAATCTATGTTTTTATTATATGCAGGGTGCGATGGGTGAATTGTCACCATTTTAAATTTTTAATTTCTGCACAGTATAGTAGGGTTAGTTTAGCACCATCTGTGAGAAAAAGAGCACCATAATGCAATTCACTCCACCAAAAATTTGGAAATGACATACTGTACTGCTTGGCATTCATAATGGAAGATCCAATACAAACATTCAGAGTGTTTGGGTGTCAAGCTGAGGAAGTGCAGAGGAGTTGGAAAGAGTTGGATGAGTCTAATGGTGATTATGATGGTACGACAGCTTGGAAAACTCACTCTGATCGTTCTAATAAGAATTCCTGAATTTGTTGGTGAGGGTCTCACTCAATATGGAGGCCTACATCAAATGCCTTGAGGAGGTAGTACTACACTGGGTTAAGAATGTGGCTACTGGAAGGCCCTATGTCTGGCAACATAACTCTGTACCACAAATTGGAGAACCCAGTCATGGCTGTCAGACAATTTCTGCGACCACATCATCCCTTACATCTGGCCATCTAACTCCCCAGATTGCACCTCATTGATTATTATGTGTAGTGCACAGTTCAGTGAGAGATCAACAAAACTTCTTGTAACATCAAAGATGAACTGAAGGCAAGGATTATGGCAGCATTCACCAATTTAAACAAGGAGACCATCCAGAATAGTTGCAGTAGATTCCAAAATCGTCTGGAGGATGTTGTTGAACCCAATAGCGATTTTATTGATTAAATTTACTTTTCAGATGTCAGTGTTATTTTCATTTTTGTGTAATTTAGATGACAATATATATATATATATATATATATATAGTTTTAAAAACTAGGAAACCATTGATTTTAATATTAAGTCTCTAGGGCCCTTTCAGCCAACATCTCATCAGGAGACAATCGTTGGATTACTTGAAATGAATAATAGCGATATTGAAGAGCAAAAAAAGAGGAAATGCACTAAAATAACGAACAAGTATATATACTTGTAACGAGGAAGGTTATTGTGTAAATAAATAGCGAGGACAGTTAAAATAAAATATCCCCAACAGATTCAGAGACCTTATAAATTCTTTCTGCAAGCATCAGAGAAGGTTTTTCTAAAATATACAGACCGATTCCAAAATCTTCAAATGAATATGGAATCGGCTATTGCTTAAACCATTTTTTTGAGAATATGGCACAAGCTAGTATTCTCAAAAAAATGGTTTAGCAATAGCCGATTCCATATTCGATTCCAATAATCATTTGAATCTATTTTGGAATCGTATTTTGGAAGGATTTGCTGATTAATTCTAGTTTCCAAAGAAAGAATTTATACGTCTCTGAATCTGTTGGGGATATTTTAATTTCATATCCTAAATTATTTATTTACACAATAACCCTTCCTGGGGCAAATATATACTTGTTCGTTATTTTAGTGCATTTCCCCCTTTTTTGCTCTTCAATATCGCTATTATTCATTTCGCTAATCCAACGATTGTCTCCTGATGAGATGTTGGCTGAAAGGGCTCTAGAGACTTTTAATATTAAAATCAATGGTTTCTAGTTTTTAAAACTATTAATAAATTTTGTACCTCCAAACATTTGTTTATATATATATATATATATATATATATATATATATATATATATATATATATATATATACCCAGCTAGAAAACATGGCTATACTTATCACATTATAGACTGAATTCTAACAGGCTGGTTTGTTTTATAGTCAATCTATATCTGTTTTTCATATTTAAAAAAAGAATTCTTAAAAACAAATGTTTTTTTTTTTCCTTTTCATGAGATTTATTTGGAAAGTAATCATAAAACAAATTTTTTTTTTCCTTATCTTGAGTATGATCATTTGTAAAAATACATTGTGACATTTTTTCTTGAAAAATATTCTTTGCCCAGGGTTCAACTTGATACTGAGATTAATTTTGTCAAGGTTCTTGACAAAAATCCAAAGAAGGATCTACAATGTAATCGTTCATGACTTGGCATCTCAACTTCAGTCACTTTCTCACAGACATGATGTGACTTCCCTCTGTCTTTTCTACAAATATTTTCAAGGCAACTGCTCTGACAAGCTTTTTTTCTCCTGGTGTCCCAACTACATAAATTTAAGTCTTCTACTAGATTAGCATCTAGGTCCCACCCTTTTACTGTCAAAATAGTTAAATGTAACTGCCACTTCTACTCCATCAGTTTCTTTTCTCGCACTTCCTGCCTGTGGAACTCCCATCTGTTTACTTGCTTCTCTGAAAACTACAGTCTTCAATAATTTAAATGCAACATCAATCACCATCTTCTGTCTTCTTAAATCCTGTTTTTCTTTTATCCTTTCCTCACCACCCCCTACCCAGTTTTTTTCTCTCATTTTCGCTCTCTGTAAGCCCATGTATACTAGTGGCATTCTCATCTTGCTTGGGGTGAAATGAGAAAAAAAAAAACAAAAAAAAAAACAATTATTAATTTCTACATGTTAATTAGTTACAAATGATGGAATAATATGTAGAAGAGAAGACAACTTGCCTTGTGTGGCTAAGCGAGCACGTATATGCCTGGCATGCAAAATGAGTGAAGGAAAGGAAAAAGAAATATGGCTGCCCTGATACCTTAATTTAAGAAAGACATGGTCTCTGAGCTAGAATTTGTGAGAGTGGGTGAACGCATGCAAATTTTTTGTAAGATCAGCTGGGCATAAGTCATGATGTGAGAGAGTAGAGACAGTTTGTTTTTTAACATGGTGCTGCTTGTACAGAGAGACTGTGTCAGCTGGAAAGATATTACTTGGATCAGTTTCACATATAATACAAAAAAAAAAATCAGAATAAAAACACTAATGATTCTCAGCATTTTCTATACAGATTTTGAGAAAACTCACCTTTTTTCTTTTGGAGTGTTTTTGCAACTGTCATTGAATCCATGCCAACTCTTTGAATTTTCTCTAATAATGGAAATTTCTTAAGTAATTTATATTTGCTCTGATGTATAGCACAGTAATAAGGTATAACATATTAGTTCCACAGAAAATGTGTGGCAACCCCTTGGCTTATAATACTGACTTTTTTTTTTTTTGTAACTTTCTAATATTAAATGGGCATTCTTCAGCTGCCTTTTGTATCTCCTCTCACTGTCCTTACTTGTGCAGTTCTCTTCTAGTTTCTTGCTTTCTATTCAACTTTGATCTTCAAAAATTTAAATGCAATATCAGTTGTTATCTTCTGTTTTTTTTTTCTCTCTCATATTATCTTAGGATGAATTGGTTAAAAAAAAATGTACTGGGGAAATTTTCCTAAATATTAAGTCTTGTGATTTTACCATTTTGGCTGTGTATAAACCACTGTGGTAACAGTTTCCATCACACTGGTGCTTAGCATGAAAATTTTAATCAATGCTAATACATTCTTTTACTGATGGAAAATTTGTCTCTCAATCAAAGTTTGTTCTATAAATTATTAATATATAGTCTTCCATTCATTTGAACTGAAAACTGGTAAGACATTTCTTTGCTTTATCCAATTTGTTAAAGTCTTTAATAATATTGGCCAAAATGAAATCTTGTAATTGATCTGGTTCTGTGTTTTGTTTCTGAGGTTTTCTTAAATTCATTGTAGTCAGCAAAAAAGACAGTCTTAATTTTTCTAAATAAATAATTGGTACAGGATGTAGATACATATTTAGTTTATTTCTATGTCCTTTCCAAATAAATCTCTCCTTGGGATGCTTTATGCAGAGAATTGAATGTTTTCCAGGACCTCTTGTCAACATGATTAATGAATTTCCAACATTTTTGTTGGTGCTAGGTTTTTATGATGAAATGAAAATGCAGATACTTTTTTACTGTTACTTTCATATTGAGTACTGCAGTCAAATGTGATGCACTTGTTAAACATTTTTGTCAAAAATACACAAACTTTAATATCTAATGTTTAAAATGTAGATAGTGGCAAGATTGTTTGTACATTAATACATAAATAGCCATTTTTCAAAGGATTTGTTTGTTTCAGGTACAAAACTGAAGCTAGTAGATATAGATTCGTAAAAGTTCCAATGAGAAATGTGCTTTCCTTAAATAGGTAACCTTGCTTTGTCAGGCTAGTCTCTGTAGCCAAACTGGTAGTTGCACACTTTGAGCCAAAGAAAGGAATGCAAGTTTGATTTCTGTCAGAGGCAAAGTTTTTCTTTAGTTGTGCTTCTCAGTTTAGCAAGGTTATTAATTTCACTGTTCAATAAAATAGAAAACCTGGATAACAACTCAAATGCTTGTACCCACTAAAACTAACATTTATAGTAATAAGAAATAAATACCCATATGTCAAAGGATACTTACAAGATAAACAGTCTAAAGAGTGGGGTAATGCACAGCCACTTCTTTGGACTAATAATTGTGTAATGAAGAGAGAAAAGATGTATTTTTAGCATTGAAAACACATCTGGAAGTTGAAATAATATATAAATTCTATCATTTCATAATTGTTAGTTCACATTCACAGAAAGCACCTTTGAGTTACCTCCCTTTATTTTATCGACTGTGACTCTTCAAAAGCTTTACCATGATGTGAGACAATTCTATTTGAAGAATTTTAATGTGACCCTGAATGTTAACATCCCAACGACCAAGAAAAAATAATTTAAGACTTACATAACAGCCCGTATAAAATTAGCCATTATATGAATATCAGTTATACCACTAAAAGCAACAGCCTTTTACCAAATAAATGCACCAACAAATGTCTGAAATATTCTCCTTCTTCTGACTAATATCTGTGTTATAGTGGAACACACCTATTCTATAGTTAATAAACTCTCCCACCTATAATAAGTAGGAGTAGTAAGAGTAACGAGGGAGTCACTCAGTGGGTCGGTCAGTCAGTCAATGCCGGACGATTGTTAGTCGGATACTAAAGTATCAGCGACCACAACTAGATTTCTCTGCGTCATTACCTATTATATCAAGTTTTGTACGTCGAACCTATTTTAGGACCGACTTAGTACAAATACAAGCCTCCACTGTGAAACTACTCCATAACAATTTGTATCTCACCATTGTTGTTTGGTGGCTAAAAATGTGCTCTAAGTAACAAAACCAATGATATTTAATTAATTCATGTAATAATGAGTTAGATTTCCATCTAAAACTAATGATTTTTAATTTCTTTGCATATAACAAACCAAAGTATTTGTAAAACCAACACATGCCTGCTAAGTAACCAAAGAAAATGAAAAAAAGAAAAACCAACAGGCAATAAATCAAGAAAGACCAACAAAGAAAAGAAGAAACCTAAACTGAAAAGTAAAGCCAAACAGACAGCCATTTCTTATACAATAATCAGTACTCAATGTCTAAATGATTAAATCGGAGCAATTTATCTATATAGACACCACTCAAAATTCAGATTGCTACTAAAGTTTCATGCTACTGTGATCATCAAGTGACCAGAACTTATGCAATGTGATAGCAAAGATGTTCTTAGTATGTTTTTTAAGTCAACATGTGGGAGCACAGATTTTTCAAAATCATAAAATTTTCATTAAGACTACTACTCTTATAGTCATTATCATCATTATTCTTATTGTTAAAACAGGATCTTGATTGATAAAGTGAGTAACAGCACTTCACCAAACAATGAAAAAACTTTCTCCTGAGGAGAAATTTCAATAAACTTAAATAATGTTTAAAGGTTAAATCCACTTTGGTAGGAAGGGAGACAAGCTACTGCCACTGGTTTAGAACAAGCCCATTAAGCTGAGGAGCAAGAGTCTAATATCTTCAGAAATTTGTTAATGAAGGATGTAGGTAAGACCACAAGAATCAGCATAGTTAACAATCATCATTCTGTCATCACAGATAATTTATCCTTTACTTGACTGCTCCCATTTTTATCATCATTGTTATTAAGTATGATAGTTATTAATATTATTTTTATTATTTAATATTATTTATTTTGTGTTCTCATATATTGACTCATTTATGCACTAATAGGACAACGTTGAAAAAAGTTTTCAGTCATGAACCACCATAGTTTGTGTTCTCTAACTGGTGTGAGAGAGAGACAGACCCATATGAATAGAAAAGAATAGGGAAGAGGCAATAAATACAAGGACACATGGCACAGTGGATAAAGGCGTTGGTTAGATCCAGTGACAGACCCAAAGAAGGTGAGTTCAATTCCTGGTTAAGGCAGTGGAGAACTTTCAGAGGGAAAATTAGCAGGAGATAACTGATAACTGACATCCATCAAACATGGCACGTGGAATTAGAACAGTCTACCCCAGCGATCGAAATAAAGGGTTCAGTTCGAAATTCCAACCACCTGAAGAAGGCCGGAGCGTACAACGGCTGAAACGTTGTGACAAATATGGCGACAAAGATGAGGACAATAGTCCGACTAATGTAAATACTGAGGCAATAAATCTTTATCAGGTACCATAACCAAAGGATTAGTGATCCTCACATTGAGGCCATTGACATCCACTAGATTTGCAATTTAGCCTAGCTCAAAGAAAACCAAAAAGAAACACACTCTTCAATATCAAACACTGACGAAGATTGCAGGAGCAGGCAAAGATTTTGTGACTTCCAAAATAGTTTGTGCTCCACATGTCAACTAAAAAAAAAAAAAAAATATGCAAAGAATATCTTTATCACTGTCTATATAAGGAGATATTTGAGATAAATGGAGGCAGTCAACTCCTTATTGGGCGAGACTCTTTCTTTTGCTTATTATTTTGTATTTAGAAATGTTGCCAGGAAAACAATGGATCATTGCTCGGCTGGCAAGGATGTAGCATGTTTGTGAACATAAGTTAAGGCCAGAGATAGGTTTATTATACATGTAATGTTGACAGATGAAATGGGTAAAATTACTTGCAGCTTGATGGTTTTATATATATATATATATTTATATATATATATATATATATATATATATATATATATATATATATATATAATATTTTTTGTTTAAAAAATATGATTCCTTCGCTACATAAGTTCTCATGTTTCAAAAACAAGAGCTGAAACCATCCAAATAATTATTAAAATTAAGTTGAATTGAGGTGTTAGTCCCGTTTCATCTTCAAGCGAAATTTTAGGAATAAGCTATCTCTTGGTTTACGTGTGTTTTTAGGCATGGTCTGTTATAACATTCGTTATTGTGGGAGTGGCTTGGCTAGTTTTCTTCATTAAGTGGTCAGAGAGTTAATTCTTATCTATAGATTCCTCATCTTCTGAGAGGTTTTGCTAAGGTTGGGTAGGGTATCTATTTCAAGGCTAATGTTGGCGGTCATCCTTTAGTTGGTTCTCAGTGAGGGATATTTTTATGGCGTGCCTACAAGTCGTTTTGTGTTGGGAGGATTGTGTTTTATTATTGTCTATCTGATTATCTATTTATTTATTTGTTTATTCAAGTGGGTGTTTTATATACAAACAGTATTGCACTGAATTTCAATTTGTTTTTTTGTTTTTTGACGACTACAGAAATATATATATAAATTATTATTATTTTTAATTTATTTTGTTTAAACATTATTTTTGATGGATACTGATATTTGAGTAGAAGCTGTTTTCATTTAATTAAACAGTATTTTTTTTTCCCAACATCTACCAGCCTGAATATTTGGGAAATCTTGTCAAAAAAAATATGCGTCCTCATTTTTCTGACAAGAAGTAGATGTAGCTGGATAAAAACTACTGTTTAATTAAAAAAAAAAAAAAAAAGAAACAGAACTTCTACTTGAATATGAGTATCCATCAAAAATAATGTTTAAAAAATAAAAATTGAAAATAAGAATATGGCAGATTTAATCCATTTTCTAAAAACACGTGTGTGTGTGTAAACTTTGAAGTGTTTGTATAATGAATTGTTTTTGTTTCTGATTTTACTTGCCAAGTGATATCGAAAGTACTTGCAATATGGACTGAACATCTAATCCATTTTACAGTTCTTAAAAACAAGGATCGCGTCATTCAACCAGTGGTTAGTGAGTTAATGCCTTATTTAATCTGTTAGCAAAATGATTTCACCATTAATTACATTAACTTCACTGATTTATTCTTTGTATGCCTACTACTTTACAATATTATATGTATATGTACATATATTTTTTCTTATTACTCTAAATGTTATTTTTAGTAGATGCACGTGTTTGAGTTGCTATCCCTTGTTTTTGTTTGTTTGTTTGTTTTTTTTTGTTTTTCTTAAACAGTGGAATTAGTAACAACCAGCTTAGAATGCAGATAAAAATGTCTCTTTTAATGATTGTTCAAAGTTAGATTTTTAATTCATGAAACCTGTTTGCCTTTAGATTATAAAAACAAATTTTTTTTTCAAAATTCTCTTAAAAACCAAAATACTTTCTAAATTTCTTTCAGAACTCTTTCTTATTCTCACCTGTGTGAGTCATTTGCACATGGTCATAAATCGTTGTTACTGCTTATCATCAGATTGCCTGTAGCTCAATGGTTAAAACTTAATTTTTTTTTTTTTTTTTAGACAAGTAAATGCCTTATGGCAAACTTCATTTTTTTATTGTTCCTTGCAAGCTTGAGTAAAAACTCTTTTATTTGTAAGATTCATGAAAACAGCCATTTTATTTGCAGTATATACACTTGATAATGCAAAATTACTATTTGAGCACTTCATGATACTCTCAAAATAATCTTCCTTTTATATTATTTGGGAAGTGGGATTTGGAGTGCATTTTTACTAAAATTATTGTGCCTCAATTTCTCCTGAACTCTGTTTCTAAAGTAGGTCATTTATCATAATAAAAAGGTAGAAGTTTATCGCTTTTGATTTATTTAGAAATTGCAAATAGTTGGCTCATTAAAATTTTGGCTATGTTTAGTGAAATAGTCTTTTCTGTTTATATATATATATATATATATATATATATATATATATATATATATATATATATATATTCATGAATTATTCATACAAAATACAAAGGTTAATGATTTAATTGGCGAGAAATCCATAAATATAAACAATTCAAATAATATACAAAAAACCCGAACCTGTTTATGAATGAAAAGATCCTTGTTTCTATAAATTACAACAATACATATATTTTCATTGTCCTCTTATTACTGAGAGAAAAAACAAGAACAAAATCTATTCCATACCTGATGATGTCTGTAGGAACAGACGAAAGCTTGTAAAAATAATAAGAACTCGTGCAACAGAAATTTATAGAAACAAGGATCTTTTCATTCATAAACAGGTTCAGGGATTTTGTATATTTGAATTGTTTGCGACGATGGATTTCTCGCCAATTAAATCATTAACCTTTGTATTTGTTTTTTGTATGAATAATTGATGAATTTGTAAATTAATTGCACCTTTATTGAAAATATATATATATATATATATATATATGTACGTTAAAAAAAATAGCATTGTCTTATGAAAATTAACTTTCAAATTTGTTCTATTTTCAACTATTTTTTTCTTTCTGAGGTGAGTTTGACTTACATTCTAAATATAGTGCTAAAAAGACCTTTACTCTGTGTCTGTTTTTATGCAAGTAATGGTTCTTTTAAATTAGCCCATTATGGCCATAATTTTAAAGTATGGATATTTAAAATGAGCCGAAAAAAATAAATTAGCATTTTTTTTTTTCTCTCACACTAAGAACTCAATTTACAAAAATATTTATTGAAAATTTATTAAAAACATCCTAGCCTCTTTCCCTAACTCCAAATTATTTTTATTTTTTTACAAAGGTTTTAGTTTTTAGGTTTCAGTACTTCAAAACTGCACACAAAATTTCATAAAGATGGACATAAAATCAGGGTTCAGTTTAGCATTCAGTTTGCACTATAAATTAAATGTTTGTTGTCATAACAACATACACACAGTTTTGCATTATACATATATTGTCAATTGAAGTCCCACTTTAAAATCACTTCACTAACTTTCATTTTAAAACTGCCTTTTTGTCAAAAATGCCTTATTTCTGAAGGCTCAAAGGTGAATGTACTGCCTCCTGATATGTGTCCACCTAACATGTGTGTGTACTTTAGACAGGTAAATGCCTTATGGCAATCAAAACTCTGAAGTCAGTTCTTTTCATCAGCAGGTTTGTTAAAAGTCAAGAGTGAAACTAGAAAAAGAAATAAATACAAACTTAAGACCAGTTTCAGTTTGGGAAGGATATTAGAATTATCCAGAACTTATACTAAGAGCAAACTGCCTGCATATAGATAGAAAAGGAATTCGGTAAAAACACAAAATAGAAATAGGCATAAGACAATGATGTCTTTTCACTGAACTTATTCAATTTTTACGGTTGTGATCCTGAGAAAACTATCAGGTCATCCCATAAGTTCTGTCCGAATTTTAATTTTTTGTTAAAATGAACAAAATTTAAAGAGTATTTTATAATGTCTAATGGAGCTGAACATTATTTTTATGTTTAGATGCATTTAAACTGATCAAATTTTATTTCAGAGAACAATAAAATTAAATTTTGTTTGATTAAAACCCTGCTAACATGGAAGCACCCAAGAATCATTTGAGGCACATAATGCTTTGACTTCAAGAAAGGACACTTGGCAGCCGAAGTGGCTAGAAACATTCACTCAGTTTATGGAGAGGAATGTGTGAATGAAAGAATTTGCAGAAGATGGTTTGCAAAATTCAGAGGTGGAGATTTCATCCTTGAAGATGAAGATCGAACCAGATGTCCAGTTGAGTTTGATGAAAAGCTTCTTGAAGCAGCCCTTGAAGAAAATCCTGCTTCTCAGTTCAAACCATACAATTGTTCATCGTCATCTTCAACAACTTGGAAAAGTTCTTAAACTTGGAAAATGGGTGCCTCATGAATTGTCTGAAAACAACCTTAAATCCTGAGTTGACATCTGCTCTTCTCTCCATTCTCGGCAACTTGTTTCACCTTTTTTGGATAGACTTGTGACTGGCGATGAAAAATGGATCTTTTATTGAAATGTTAAGCATCATAGACAGTGGCTTGGTAAAGGGGAAGGACCCCAACCACAGTCAAGAAAGGAACTTCATGGGCAAAAGGTTCTTCTTTCAATCTGGTGGGATTGCCAAGGAATAATCCACTTTGAATTCTTACCACCTAATGCAACAATTAATGCTCAAATATACTGTCAGCAATTAGAGCATTTGAACCAAGCTTTGAGGGGAAAAAAGACCTGCTCTAGTGAATCGAAAAGAGGTGATGTTTCATCAGGACAATGCATGACCCCACACAGCAAGAATCATGTCACAAAAGATCGAAGAACTTGGTTGGGAGAAAATTCCTCATCCACCTTATTCTCCTGATCTTGCTTCTTCAGACTACCATTTGTTTCGTAGCTTACAGAATCATTTGGAAGAAATAGCTTTTGTAACACAGGAAGAGGTTAAAACTGACATTTGTGAGTTCTTCAAACCAAAGCCAAAAGAATTTTACAGTAATGGAATTACTGTTAACAAGCTTACTAATTCAAATCCTAAGCTTGTTAATAGATGGAAGGAAGTCATAGATAATCAGGGAAAATACATTGTTGATTGAATCTGTAATTAAATGTAACATTTGGTCACTTGTTTTCTTATTCAAAATTCGGACAGAACTTATGGAATAACTTGGAATCCTACCAACATTTATTATTGGCAGCCTCAATCTTAACATTAGATATGCAGATGATAGCAGTGTTGATAGCATATATAGAAAGGAAATGATATGAACTCTTACAGAAGGTAGTAAAAGAAAGTGAGAAGAAAGGACTAAACATCAATTTTTTTTATTTATTTATTTTTTTTTAAGACAACGATTGTCAACAGACGAAACATCTCAACGAGCCAATTACAAATTGAAGATACCAAAATTAATCAAAGATAAAAAATTTAAATATCTATGAAGTGTTTTATAAGAGGATGGAAATGTGATACCAAAATCTAAAGGTGCATTAGAATAGTGAAAGATACCTTCCTAATGCTAAGCAAAGTATTATGAAACAGGAAAATTGCAGCAAGTAACCTATCTTAATGAGCTTATACAAATGGGTGATAAAACAGGGATTAGGAGAGATAGCAAAGAAACAAATCATGCTAAGAGCTACAAAGGACAGGAAATTGCGAAGAGCCATGATTGCCTATATTCGGAAGGGACACAGCACATAGAAGAACAAAATAAATAAAGGAATAAAAAGGAAGGGAAAGAAGGAATATGGCAGAAGCCAAAAGCTGAACATAACTGAAAGACTGAGAGTCTAATTGTGAAAAGGGTGTTGTAGGTAGTTTGCTGACAGGAATTATGTTTTAAATTTTCCAGTAAGTGGTCTATTTAAAAGAAGAAATTTACAGTGTCATTAAAATGTGTGTGTGTGTGAGAACAGTTAACTTATATTAAAAGGGTTCTACATGACTAATTACAGCTAGTAAAAAGTAAATGTACAAAAAGTGGTTACATTAAACAAATGTTGAAATAATAACTGGATCCAAATCAACTTACAAAAGTGAAGTAGATTTTTAAACAAAGACACATTTGTCAGGATGCAGAGGATGATTATCTCACTTTGGGTAAGATGAATTTATGAGGGTCATGTAATGGCTAGTGTGTGATATCAGTTTGTGGGAGTGATGAAGCTTAGTTGCTATGTAGATTGCTAGGAAGATAGACATTGTCATAAGCCTGCAGTGCTTGGAAAACCACATGGTCCCACCAAGGAACAGAGAACATCACTGTCCTGGTTTTTTCTTCAGGTAATATTACAAGTAAAACCCTCTTGCTTTTTGGCTGTTCATACTGCTTGTTGTATCTGTATGTATTATAGTTTCTGTATGCAACAAATAGTGACAGGTATATACATATTTGTATGATATCTTGTATGAAATAGCAAAATATAAAATCTCTTTGAGAACAATGCATATTTATAATTCCTTTCTTTCTGTTATATTAAGTTGTTAGTATATCACAGATATATTAATGCCTATAATGGGGCAACTGGAAATATTCTCTCTTTCCCTGCATCCCCATTACACTTACTCATTAAGCAGGATGTCACTACTTAAGTTAACTGGCTTGCTTGTTTAAAAAAAAGTGGGGTGGGGGAAATCTGGGCAGGGAAAAAATTTTTGTAGATTAGCATTCATGAGACTTCCCACTACCCACAGCATTTGTCAGAATTCAAATATTATATACTAGCAGTAGAGCCCGGCGTTGCCCGAGGATATAACAGTAAGAGATAGATCAAGTATCCACCATCATAAAGACTGAAAAATAAAATTGACAAAGATTATTGTTTAAGGTTGACGGACACGCATGTCTTAATTTTTTTTTTTTTTTTTTTTTTTTTTTTTTTTTACGAATTGGTCAAATCCAAACTCAAACAAAAACATTGTTTTCAATCATTGTGAGTCTCCCGATTGAATTTTATTATAAATAATTGTCTTGTAAATGGAATTTTTAAAGCATCCTGAATGTAAAAATAAAGAAAAAAGTGTGCAAGACAATAAGAAACACTACATGCCAAAAAAAAAAAGTGAAGTTTTGTTGAAATTGGTTGAAAAATGTAGGTAGCCTTTCTGTAATCTTTTAGTTTTACAATTTATGATTTTTACTTATTGAATACAGTAAAAAAAAAATTGCATATTTTGCTTGTGGTGATTCATAATTAGAATTCTGATTTGAATATATTTTCCACTCATTTCTAATACAAAAAATATTAACTTTATTTGGGTTTATTAATTATGATCTAACAAATCTTAATCATTTAGTAGCCTTTCTGTAATAATAATCTTTTACAATTTATGATTTTTACTTATTGAATACAGTAAAAAAATTGGACACCATGTGTATTTAAAGTAGTTTCCCGTTCCGGTTATTATTTTTGTTAGGACTTGTGTATGTTTAGATTTCATTATCTTTCCCTAAAGATTAAGAATTTATCCGATGTTTGTATTCGTACAATCAGTAGAGATCGTTAGATTATTGTTTAAGGTTGACGGACACGCATGTCTTAATTAGTTTTTTTTTGTTTTGTTTTGTTTTTTTTTTACGAATTGGTCAAACCCAAACTCAAAGAAAAACATTGTTTTCAATCGTTATGAGTCTCCCAATTGAATAGAATTTTATTATAAATAAAGTGAAGTTTTGTTTTATCGTCTGAAAAATATAGGAAATCTGATGTGAGTTGTCCCACTTCCATTTTCACGATGTCTCTTAATCGTGTTTTCAAATTGATTTTGTGCAAAAACAATTATATTTTTCCCATTTTTGGTGCTGTTAGAACCACCACAAAGTAATTTTATGTAGTCCTGTGAAGTTTTGTTGAAATCGGTTGAAAAATGTAGGAAATCCGATCCATTATATAAACGTTACAGACACACACACACACACACACACACACACACATTCTGTGTTTTATAATAAGTAAGATTTTTAAAAATCAATTTAGAATAGTATCCCTATTCACAATAAAAATACAAATTGATCTTTGACTTCTTAAAGAGTTATTTGCACTTTGTTGTTATTTACAAATGTCAAGTTTGAATCTGCTTATGTCATTGATAACTGTACCACTGATATTGCCCCCATTCTTCCAATTCATAGTTGTAGGCAGTTATCAGTGATAAAATTGCTGTTGGAAACTTGACTTTGTTTTTATTTAAAAAAAAAAAAAATGTACAGATAACTCTTTTTAAAAATAATAAAAAAAAAATTGATATTTTTTTTATTCTGGTCAATGTTGGAAGTGGTTGAAGGTCCAGTGTAAGTAACTCCCCACCCACCTCCAAAAATGAGCATACATCTTGAAAAAATACTCCAAACTTAATAAAAACAAAAAAATCTTTGTTATTAAGAGAAAAGACTAAAGGATTTTTGATTTAATAAATTGTGTATTTTCTTTTTTTTTTTTTTTTTTTTTTTTGTGGTGAAAAACATTAATTTGGAAGTTCTTGCAAAAATCAAATAATTATCAGATTTTAATGAAACTTTCAGGACTTATTCACAAATGAATGGAACTATTTTAGAAATTTTTTTAGAAAATCTTGGTAAAAACATATTTTTACATCTCTTTCCCCCCCCCTTATTTAATTTTATCAAGCATCTCATCTTGTGCAAGGCCTTCTTTCAAACAAGCAATATGGTTTCCGTTTCTCTAAGTCAACTGCTGATATATTAACAATTATTGGGAAAAGTGTCTATCAAGCTTTAGATAAAAATGGTGAAGCCCAGGCTGTTGCGTTGGACATCTTGAAAATGTTCAACAGGATCTGGCATACCAGTCTTGTTCATAAGTTGAAAAGTTAGTCTCCAGACAAATTTTTGAACTGATTCAGTCTTTCTTATCAAATCATAAAATGAAAGTTATCCTATTTACATTATTCGGACTATTGTCCTCATCTTTGTCATCATATTTATTACAACGTTTCGGCCATTGTACACTCCTGCCTTCTTCAGGTGGTTGGAATGTCAAACTGAACCCTTTATTTCGCTCACTGGGGTAGACTGTTCTAGTTCCACATGCCATGTTTAATGGATGTCAGTTATTTCCTGTTAATTCCCCTCTCCAAGTTCTTCACCACTTTAACCAGGTATTGAACTCACACTCTTTAGGTCCTGTCACTGGATCTAACTAATGCTTTTATCCCAGGTGTCCTTTGGTGACAAAGACGAGGTCAATAGTCTGAATAATGTAAACAGTGTACATGATACCTTATCTCAGAAATATAGATGGATACTGAAAGTTATCCTGAATGGCCACTCTTCTAGATCTTTTTGTACTAATGCTAGTGTCTCCCAGGGCTCTATCCTTGGTCCTGCTTTGTTCTTAATTTTCATTAATGACCTACCTGATGGTATCAACTCTCAAATTTGTATCTATGTTTATGACATAACCATTTACTCCTGTCTTGGCAGGCTGATCACAAAAATAACCTACAGTCTGTTGTTAACTGGAGCAAAGAATGGCTTGTTAATTTTAATGCATCCAAAACAAAACTACTTTCTATTAATCATCCAAGAGACCCAATTCTGCTTTCCATCGGGATGGCTAATACTAATCTACAGGAAATTGACTAGTTGGCTGACATGGAGTGGAAATATTATACTGAATTCATTTCTGGGCCTGCTACTAAGAAAGTTGGTTCACCGTGTCATGCTAGACAATTTTCTCTCCAGATCTACCTTGCATATCTATGTCTACCCATGCTTTGAATATTGCTGCCACATATGGTCTGGTGCTCTTGTTATATATTCAGAGATTCTTAATAAAATCTGAAGAAGAAACAGGAATATTATTGGTCTTTCAAAACAAAAACACCTTCTAGTTTATTTAAATTAGTTTGCCCATTAGAAATATTAAATTTAATCTATTAGCTTAAAATTAAAATAAAAACTTCAAGAAAGATATTTCCTTTTTAAAAATTCATTTAAAATTTTAGGTATTCCATTTCTGTGGGAGTAACTAAATAAATGCTTATCTATAAAAACTGTTCCTCTCCAGAAATTTTCCTCATTGTTTTAGAAGGGGACTATTTAACGTAAGTAATGCCAACTGGATCTTCTCTGTGATTTTAATTGATGTAAAGATTATTTTAAAGTTAAATTATCTTGGTTTAAGTGTATGTGTGACTTTCAATAAAGAGTTAGATTTCAATAAACAAAATTATACTAAAATGTAATTGGAAATTGTTTGTACTTTTTTGCTTAATGTTTTTTTTAATGAAAGGAAAAATAATGCAATCCTATTGAAAAATCCAATATGTAAACATGTGGACTGTTTTATTGGGTAGGACATAAACCTTACTGACATCAGACTTCAATAGTCTGTGAAGGATTAGTAATTCTAAAATCTTTTAATCTTTGATGTCTCATTTACAAATAATCCTAAATCCTGGATAATTCATGTCAGATTAATTAATCCTACATCAGTGTCAAGATCATTGTCATAGTGTTCACCTTCCATGGCTGAATTGTCAGACTGCACTTTATCTTAAAGAAAATATAGCTATAAAATGTTTTATTTAAAACCAATCTTTTTTGCTGTTTGTCAGTATCCACCTCTTTAAGGCCATAGAAAACAGAAGGAAACCTTTGTACTGGTAAATTTTAATGAACTAGATAAAAACAGATTATAACGGTCACAACTGAATTTATCATTAACACTTTTGCTGCTGTAGACATACATATACACTGTTGATGTATATCTGCATTTTCAAGATATTGTAAAATGTTAATCCCTAGTGTTTGTGTTAGAAGCTAACTAGGAATTACTGCTATTTCGAAACTAGCATTTTTTTTTTATGTTAGTTCACCAAATGCAAAGTCCAAGGGCCACTCAAGGTAGAGGTTTAGAGTGAGATTGTAAGGGAGGGGGAAGAAGTGTACATCATGATAGGTAGGATAGATATTAACTCTGGACTTGAAGAGACCAAAATTGTGGTTTTCAGAGAAGCCTCCTCTCAGGAGTTTGTTACACAGTCCTGGGGAAGAAGCTGATCAAGTGGCGCTAATTCCTTATAAAAGAAAGATGAAAGGGTTGATTTTCCACCATGATTATAGCATGGCAGGTTCTAGCTGTGAAGGACTGGTCTGGTAGAACTAAAGAATGTAACTCATCTGAACCTCTGCCATAGTAATTGTGATAGGGTAGTTAGAGGCTAGCAACATTGCACCTGTGTGAAAAGAGTTGCAAGGTGGAGAAAAATTTCTCATTCACAAGGCTGCATAATTGCTTTTGAACTCTGTCAAGACTGTACAATGAGCACTGGGCAGTAATACACTGTTCTTGTTTTGATCCAATTCTTGCAAAGATAGAATTTGGCAGCCAGAGTTAGGTATGTAAGCAACTGACTATTCTTCCAATATCTATTGCAATGACATAAATATATGCATTCCATTTGTGGTTGATAGTAAGCTTCAGACCCAGGTGTTCAAGGCAAAGAGCCTTTTTTATGACTGCTCATCAGGATTGATGCAGGGTTAGGGTCTGCTTGTTGCTGATGAGATGCTACTAGTTTAGGATGTATTGAATTATATCAGCCAGTTTTTACCCCCATTGAGCTGTGAGAGATCATAGGAGAAATCAGCTATCAACAATATATTTGGAGGGCCTACTATACACTGTGGTATCATCCTGAATATAATGTTATTGGGCCAATCATTAATACAAATTAGTAACAGGGTGAAACTTGCAGGATACCAGTTATATATATATATATATATATATATATATATATATATTTTCTTTTTATAGATACAATTTAAGTAAATGGTCTCTTTTTTAATTAAAAAGTATTGTTTACTGGCCTGAATGTTTTATGAACAGAAATGATTGTTCGAGAAGAATCGTTGAAAATTGTGTTCATAAACAGTAATTTGGAGTTTACTAACCAGACACTTCTCTGTAGCTAAATGGTATAACATGTCAGATCAAATGATGGTTTCTGTTTAGAAATACAGGTTTAATTCCTGTCAGAGAACACATTTTCTATGAAAAAAATTTATTGAACATTCAGGCTGGTAAATGTAATTAATACTGTTTAATTAAAAAAACAGAGCATTTACTTAAATTTTATCTATAAAAATAATGTATAAACAGAAAATATATTAAATAATTGTTGGATATAATCCATTTCATTACATATACATATATATAAAATAGAGAGACACACTTGTAAAAAAAAAAAAAAAAAATTAAGAGTCACAGGGTGCAGAATAATCCATCACCCACTAGGCCGTGTAAGCACTATTGAACTATGCCAAGATCGGTCTGTCAGGATTGGGCAGCACCTGCCCAGATATGGCAACAATATGTCATTCTTTTTCTGATCTGACTTTTGTAAAGATAGAGCTTGGCAACAGAAGTCACGTATTATAGGAATCAATGCAATGAACTGACCATTGTTCCAGCAACTTTTGTGATGTCACAAATATATCTCTATCTATAAAAGGCAGGATGTGTGTGTAATGGATGCACGGTCGCAATTTTTGATGGATTTGCACCAAAATTTACATGCACATGCTCCAAGTTAGTGGGAAGGCCAAAACTGACTTTGCATTTCCCAACTCCCATCAATAGTGGAAGTAATCGATTTTTTCATGCTTCTACTGCAGTTTGCGGCCATTTTCTACTGGCCAAAGTGAGAGCCTATAGCTGGCTGCCACGAATAGGCAGGAAGATTCTATTGGCCAGCGTGAGAGCCAACAGCTGACGGACACGAATGTTAACTAGCATGCTAGCATGCAAAAAAAATCAATAGCTGTACTCGTCACAAGTGGGGAAAATTTAAATCTGCATGGTACTTTACTCTAATTGGCTCATTCGCTTGCTTAAACTCAACGTTGATTCTGATTCCGCAGCACTGGGTTGGGTGTGAAAAAGTATTTGTTGTTAACATTCTTTTTTCATTCGGTTTTTCCAGTTACAAGTCTTTTTTTTAAAGCTGATCGTTTTGCGTTCATTTTGTTTAGTTCTTTTTTCGTAACAGATTTAATGTTTATTATAGAGGTTAGAAAAAATAGGCAAGAAGTAAGGCATGTAGCAACATCAGCATAGCAAAGGGCACTCCTTTAAAGGCAAGGATGGGCAAAAATATTTTAAGTCAAGTGATAGCGATTGCTGTACGAGTCGTACGATTTTTGAATCAAGCATGGGCAACACCGGGCCATGCTGCTAGTGTGTTCTATTTGAGGTCTGGAGTGTGCTTTAGACCCAGTTGATATTCAAGGTAAGGAGGCTCTTTGAGAGTATGACTGCTCATCAGGATTGGTACAGGTTTAGAGTTTTCTTGGCAATGATGAAATGTTAGTAGTTTAGTTTAGGATGTATTGAATGATGCAATACCTGTGAGAGTTAAGATTAGAAAGATTAACTGCCAGGCACTAGTCATCTAGATAGTAGCATACAATACAACTGGTTTTGTAACATATTTTTATTATATTGTGTGTTGTGGGTATTGCTTAGCTTCGTCCATACTGCAGAATATCTGACTAAAACCAAAATGGTAGCACCAATAAGAAAACGCTGCCAATGTCCTTATAGTCATTTATTTTCTGTAAATAGCAATTTGCTATGCTTCTCCAAATGGGCCAGTACAGCTAGGCTACAATGTAGCAGTGAAAGTGCTTACATAAATGTTTACCAACATAATTCTAGTTTATAGTCCCTTCCATAAAAATGAGTTATAAATAATTTACATTCAGACTATTGACTTAATCTTTGTTGTTGTTGTCATAATATTTTAGGCATTATACTCTCTGACTTCCATATGGTGTATAGCGATCTGGGTAACCTCCAGGAAAGGCATGAGGGCACAATGGAAAGATATTGTGATAATAACAACAAACATAAGGACAATAGTCTGAGTGTTTATTGTGTAAATAATGGTAACTTATCTTGTAAAATTCATTTCTTGTAGATTACCTTGATTGATATACATCTGATGAATGCCAGAACGCAGAACAGTCGAAATGTTATGATAACAAAATTGATGACAATAGTCTGAATGTAAATAGTGATAACTCCTTATCCCAGAAATAATTTACTAAAGAACATAATAGGCACTCAAGAGTTACGGTATAAACATTGAAATATTAGTTATTGGTAAAATAAGTGTATCAATATTGAATCAATAAGTTTGTATCTTGACACACATTTATTAGCAGAATTTTCACTATATGTTATTTTATCTGTGTGATTAGTTTTCACCACTGGATTAAGTGCTTTTACAAGGTTAAAAAAAAAATACTCATAAAAATGATAGGATTATTTATATATGATCAATACTTTTTTTCTTTTTACTTATGTTCACCAAATACAAGGCCCACGAGCCACTCCTGTAAGAGGTTTACTCTGTGGTGTTGTATTAGCAAAGACAGGACAAGAAGTGTAGTTCTTGGGGCTATGTAGGAAAAATAAGAGCTAACCATAGACATTAAGAGATCAAAATTTAATTAATGAATAACATTTCAGAGTACAGTTAAATGTTAGAAGTATAGTGTAGAGGTGGACTTTCGAAGGAAAAAGAAACAAGAGACAAGTCTCTACTCCTGCTTAGCATCACAATGTTGGTTCATGATCCTCTGCTTAGGATCAGCGTAGTGTTTGCACAGTCCTATCTTTGATCATAATGCTGCTTCCTGGTCCTCTGCCTGGATCATAGTGTTTACAGTCCTATCTTTGATCATAATGCCTTCCTGGTCCTCTGCCTAGGATCAGCATAGTGTTTTTATCACAGTCCTGGTCTTTGATCATAGTGTTTAATGCTTTGATCTTCCTGGTCCTCTGCCTAGGATCAGCGTAGTGTTTGCACAGTCCTATCTTTGATCATAATGCTGCTTCCTGGTCCTCTGCCTAGGATCAGCATAGTGTTTGCACAGTCCTATCTTTGATCATAATGCTGCTTCCTGGTCCTCTGCCTAGGATCAGCATAGTGTTTGCACAGTCCTATCTTTGATCATAATGCTGCTTCCTGGTCCTCTGCCTAGGAATCTTTGATCATAATGCTGCCTGGTCCTCTGCCTAGGATCAGCATAGTGTTTGCACAGTCCTATCTTTGATCATAATGCTGCTCCCTGGTCCTCTGCCTAGGATCAGCATAGTGTTTGCACAGTCCTATCTTTGATCATAATGCTGCTTCCTGGTCCCTGGTCCTCTGCCTGGGATCAGCATAGTGTTTGGATCAGTCCTATCTTTGATCATAATGCTGGTCCTCCCTGGTCCTCTGCCTAGGATCAGCATAGTGTTTGCACAGTCCTATCTTTGATCATAATGCTGCTCCCTGGTCCTCTGCCTAGGATCAGCATAGTGATCCTATCTTTGCATAACAGCTTCCTGGTCCTCTGCCTAGGATCAGCATAGTGTTTGCACAGTCCTTTGATCTTTGCTGCTCCCTGGTCCTCTCCTGTTTGTCCTATCTTTGATCATAATGGATCCTCTGCCTAGGATCAGCATAGTGCACAGTCCTATCTTTGATCATAATGCTGCTCCTGGTCCTCTGCCTAGGATCAGCACAGTCCTATCTTTGATCATAATGCTATCTTTTCCTGGTCCCTCTGCCTAGGATCAGCATAGTGTTTTGCACAGTCCTATCTTTGATCATAATGCTGCTTCCTGGTCCTCTGCCTAGGATCCTAGTGGATCAGCATAATGCTGCTTCCTGGTTTGCATACAGTCCTATCTTTGATCATAATGCTGCTTCCTGGTCCTCTGCCTAGGATCAGCATAGTGTTTGCACAGTCCTATCTTTGATCATAATGCTGCTTCCTGGTCCTCTGCCTAGGATCAGCATAGTGTTTGCACAGTCCTATCTTTGATCATAATGCTGCTTCCTGGTCCTCTGCCTAGGATCAGCATAGTGTTTGCACAGTCCTATCTTTGATCATAATGCTGCTTCCTGGTCCTCTGCCTAGGATCAGCATAGTGTTTGCACAGTCCTATCTTTGATCATAATGCTGCTCCCTGGTCCTCTGCCTAGGATCAGCATAGTGTTTGCACAGTTATCTTTGATCATGCTGCTCCCTGGTCCTCTGCCTAGGATCAGCGTAGTGTTTGCACAGTCCTATCTTTTTGATCTCTGCCTAGGATAATGTTTGCTCCCTGGTCCTCTGCCTAGGATCAGCATAGTGTTTGCACAGTCCTATCTTTGATCATAATGCTGCTTCCTGGTCCTCTGCCTAGGATCAGGATCAGCATAGTGTCCTCTGCCTTTGCACAGTCCTATCTTTGATCATAATGCTGCTCCCTGGTCCTCTGCCTAGGATCAGCATAGTGTTTGCACAGTCCTATCTTTGATCATAATGCTGCTCCCTGGTCCTCTGCCTAGGATCAGCATAGTGTTTGCACAGTCCTATCATAATGCTGCTTCCTGGTTTGATCATAATGATCATAATGCTTCCCTGGTCCTAGGATCATAGTGTTTGCACAGTCCTATCTTTGATGCTTCCTGGTCCTCTGCCTAGGATCAGCATAGTGTTTGCACAGTCCTCTCTTTGATCATAATGCTGCTCCCTGGTCCTCTGCCTAGGATCAGCGTAGTGTTTGCACAGTCCTATCTTTGATCATAATGCTGATCCCTGGTCCTCCTCCTAGGATCAGCGTAGTATCTGGGTACTCCTATCCAGGATCTAAATGTTGCTCCTTTGCTAAGGATCAGCGTAGTATCTGTGCACAGAGAATTTTGAAGTTAATTTTACTGTGCTGCTTAAGTAGAAGAATGTTGGCATAATGAATATCTCCCTTGTCCGTTTCCTTCCAGGTAAGGGCAGGATTTATTTGCTATTTAATGTTAGTTTTGTTACAGATAAAATATATACAAAGATATGAAGTGCATTAGATTATAATGTTCTTTATGATTATTTTATTCAGTTTCAAATAAACTTGATGCACATTCTTATTTACATTGACATTGTTATTCACATTCTTTATTTTTGGTCAAATTTTGGGATGTGGCTTGAAGTGCTCACTTAGAAAAGAAAAGCTTTTCAACTTAGAATGTTTTATTTTTCTTTTGAAAATAATTTTGATTTTCTGTAATATTAAAACAATATTTTGCAGAGAATGAAAAATGATTTCAAGATGTAATGGCTAAAATTGCCCAAATTAACATGATCTTCCAATTAAAAAATCCTGAAGGTCTTTTGTATCTATTTTTTAGTTTTAATGAATAACTTTGGAAGGAAAAAAGATATGCTGGCAAAAGCACTGTCTAATTAGCTTTCAATATCAAAACAGAAATTGAGTTTGAAAAGATGATCATTTGAATAATTTATCACAATGTCTGCTAGAATGCTTTGTTTAACATTCCAATTCTAATCATAGAAATTAGATTTTTGTGTGTCTAGCAATAAAATTGAACAGCTATTTTAATACATGAAGCATAGAATAGACATTCTAGGTTTGCTAATTGAAATCTTGATAAAATATTCTTTTTTTTCTAAAAAAAAGAAAACTTTTCGTTTTTTTCTTTCTCTTCCTTTTTTTCTTTCTCTTCCTTTTTTTCTTTCTCTTCCTTTTTTTTCTTTCTCTTCCTTTTTTTTCTTTCTCTTCCTTTTTTTCTTTCTTTATTTTGTTTTTTCTTTCTTTATTTTGTTTTTTCTTTCTTTATTTTGTTTTTTCTTTCTTTATTTTGTTTTTTCTTTCTTTATTTTGTTTTTTTCTTTCTTTATTTTTTTTTTTTTCTTTCTTTTTTTTTTTTCTTTCTTTTTTTTTTTTTTCTTTCTTTATTTTGTTTTTTTTTCTTTATTTTGTTTTTTCTTTCTTTATTTTTTTTTTTCTTTTTTATTTTGTTTTTTCTTTCTTTATTTTTTTTTTTTTTTTTATTTTTTTTTTTCTTTCTTTATTTTGTTTTTTCTTTCTTTATTTTGTTTTTTCTTTCTTTATTTTGTTTTTTCTTTCTTTATTTTGTTTTTTCTTTCTTTATTTTGTTTTTTCTTTCTTTATTTTGTTTTTTCTTTCTTTATTTTGTTTTTCTTTCTTTATTTTTTTTTTTTTCTTTTATTTTTTTTTTTTCTTTATTTTTTTTTTCTTTCTTTATTTTGTTTTTTTTTTTCTTTATTTTGTTTTTTCTTTCTTTATTTTGTTTTTTCTTTCTTTATTTTGTTTTTTCTTTCTTTATTTTGTTTTTTCTTTCTTTTTTGCCAAGTCACTTTTTTAGGTTCAACCAAGGTTGGCTGACAGATTTAAAGTTAGCAAGTTTTAATTGTGTCCTTGTTGAGTAACTATAACAGCATTTCAAATTGTTATGACATTGTCAGTGATATGCCTTCTTAGTGGCTCCGTTAATGTTTAACCTCAGCTAAAAGGAATTTATTTTTTATGTAGACATGTAAACACTTAAAATTTCCCAAATAGTAAATATCTATTTAACTATAATTTCAGAAGTATTTTTGTTAGTGGTGCAATGAATGAAAATGTTTGATTTTATTTTTTTTGCTTTTTTATATAAAGGGAGATATTTTTAACTTCAATTATTTTTTTAATAATTTTTTTAATTTTAAATTTTAAGAACATTGAATTATTTTGGGGATAAATAATTGTTGTATAATCTGTAGTTTGGGCTCAGTTTTCAGGCTTTATGAAAGTTTTTTTTTTTTTTTTTTTTCAAACCAAGAGAGCCAAATTAGGTTTCAGTCTGTTGAATTTTTCTGGCCTATCTTTACAGAAGAGGCATAGTGGTTAGCAAATATATCTTGTAGGACATTACCGATCAATCCTCAATGGGTCCCTCAGGCTTGAGGCCTTGTACCAATCTAAACCAAATTTAATAAATACCTATGACCAGATTAGGATTATTTATTAGCTTTAAAATATACTATGTTCATTAAGAGATTTAGTGTCCAAATCTGAGGATTAAATATTGGATTATTATTTTATTCAGATGGTTTATGTGTGTGTAAAAGGGTGAATAGTTTAGAAAATATTTTAAATTATTTTCTATAATTGTTTATGGTAAAGAATTAAAACCTGGTCTATCTACTTAGAAGGCAAGCTGTCTGCTGCTAAACTATCAATGATGTCCAGTCAATACTTGAGAAATTTTGAAAAGAATAGAGAAATGTAAATAATATAAACACATGGAATAGATATAGTGCCTTTTTTATTAGTAAATCAATCAGCAGATGGTTAGATTTAAAACTGCATTATCTTTTCAACTCTCATTTTGTCGTAAGGATATCTATACGAGGGGATGATGAAAATTTTTTGGTCAGATCTGCTTCCCAAAATCTTACTAAATGACCAGATGAAAGTGTTTTTTTTTTTTTTAATCCTTTCATAGGTTAAAAAAATTCCAGTATGCAATTGCATTATCCTGACTGAATTTGGATGTAATAAATAAATAAATAAAATTAAAAAAAAAAAAATACTCCCAGGTATAAGTCAAGAAGCTTCTAATTTTGAATAGATTTTAGTTGAGGATTTAGTTCATGAATTTTGAATAAATATCTAATTTCTCTAAGTGTTTAAAATAATTTATGAAAATCGGCACATTGTGGTGAGATATTTTTTAGAGCAATACTATTAAAATGTTCTAACTTGAAGATTAAATCAATTTCCAGTATTTTTTAAAAACCTAATAGTGTGAATATCTTCATTCATACACACCCTAATAATAATGATCCTTTTTTTTTTTTTGTATAATTATTTATGTTTTGTTACAAAAGCTGATCAAAATATGAAAATTGAAGTAGTAAAAGAAATGAAAAAAAAAAAATGCATAAAATAATGATACACCTATTTAAAAACAATATATATGTATCTTTTGATAGATGACTGATGAGGCAGATTTTTTTCCACAGTAGGTTGCCATTTCTTTCTGCAATAGACCAGTTGCCATTCAAGGCTATAGAACCCAGTCTGTCCTGCTATTGGAAACTGAGCTAATTTTCATTCACATGTGGGTGAATGAAAATGTGAAAAATATTACTGGGTGGTTGTAATTTATATGAGGTAGATTTTGATGATAAACCTTTGTTTTTCTTATGTTTTAGGCATTTTTTTTAATCATGTATGCTTGCTCATTTTTTTATTAATTTGTAGGTGTCAAGGGTTATTGTTATTAAATAAAAACTGTATTTACTAATTGTTGTAACCTAGGGAAGGTTACTGAATAGAATATCACATGAAGGTTGGTAATGAAGGACAAGAACAAGACATATAAGATTCGCCAGAGGCACGTAAAAATAGTAGTCAACTGATAGAAGTGAGTCAAGTGAATTCCACAATGAATCACCAGCTGCAGACCAACATACAGTATTTACTACTGTATTTATGTGAATGGGGGACATTGTCTGTAGGTATGCTACAACACTAATCATAAATGGAAAGCTTACTACAATTCAATGACAGCCCTCTCAGTATTTTAAGAGAATTTTGAATTTTTGTGTGTGTGTGTGTGTGTAAATGTATCGATTTTTGTAAATACAGATGTCTGTACACATCAGAAAATAATGATAACTATAGTAAATTTAAAATTTATTGTTAATTTTTTAAGGTTTCTCAATAAAGCCAAATATTTGCTGAACAATTTAGAAACCAAACAATGGATTGAGCATTAGTGACAGGTAATACATTTAAACAATGGTGACAGCAATGTGTATAAGTTAGATTTCATGCTCATGGCCTGGCACAGCTGCCAACCCTTAAAATAAAGCACTGTTGTTCATTACTAGCAAAAATACACAGCCACTGATGATGATTAGATAGAAAAATAGTTATGCAGCAGAAAAGTTGCTTTCTCTGTAAACGTATATAATGAAACCCTTAAACAAACTTTCCACTGGTTGGCTAATGATTTCCTCATTTGTCCCAATTTTGTTCACAGTGTGTACTGGAAACTGGGAAAAGACCTGCTGCATGTTCACAAAGTAACAATATGTAAAACAAACACCACATCAAGAAATGAGAACAAATGATTTCCATTATTATATTTGTTTTATTCAGTGGTTCGTCTGGGTGATAGGTAGGTGACACTTGGGACAACTTCTGCTATGTCAATCTCATAGATCAGCTTTTGCCTTTTACCATCTCTTCACCCATCTACACATTGTGGCATGTTGCTGGCAATATGAATGGATGGCATTGGAATCGTGTAATGAACAACTCCATCTCCTCCCAAAATGGACAAGAACTGATTTCCCTGATCCCAAAAATGACTGTTGATATAGACCAGCCCCTGGAAATATTGAATATCTGGTTTTTGTTGCTTGGTCTCCAAAAACCCTTCCTCCACTACTTTTACATTAGTCAAAGTGGATGCTGCTGAGAAAACCAGACTTCAAAAAGAACCATGCAGAAATACTTGAGATTAAGATAAAATAACATCTTTGTCTTTTTCGTAGGTGTCCATCGTCTCCATTGGCTTTTTTTCTTTTCTTTTTTCTTTTCTTTTCTTTTTTTTCTTTTTTTTCTTTTTTTTCTTTTTTTTCTTTTTTTTCTTTTTTTTCTTTTTTTTTTTTTTTTTTTTTTTTTTTTTTTTTTTTTTTTCTTTTTTTTTTTTTTTTTTTTTTTTTTTTTTTTTTTTTTTTTTTCTTTTTTTTTTTTCTTTTTTTCTTTTTTTTTTTTTTTTTTCTTTTTTTTTTTTCTTTTTTTCTTTTTTTTTTTTTTTTTTTTTTTTTTTTTTTTTTTTTTCTTTTCTCTTTATCCATTGTGGTTCCCATGAATATACTTTTTGAGTGTTTTTCATATTTTTTGATTGTGTCACCTTGGAACAATATTTACCAATTCATCATCAGTACTACTAAATTGTTTTACTATAAAACCAGCTTCCATCCAAGTTTTGATGTCTTACCTTTTTTTGTCATCCTGGTTATCATAATAAACTGTATCTGGCAGCAAGGCCTCTGATTGGGAGGTTTTGAGCAGTGTGGAACCACCTCATAATTGCTGTTGTTCCCAGTTCCATTCTGACTTGGTAGGTAACATCTGTTAGTCCCAACTGTGGGCAAGTAGTTAACCCTCAAACTGGGGTCAAAACACTATGAAACTATGCAAATAGATTTTTATAGTAAAAATACCAGCAATACATTTAAAAAAAAAAAAATTATTACCAGCAATACGTTTTTGGAAAAGAAATTACTAATGCTCCCCCCCCCCAATTAAACTTTGGCATTAAATAACCTATTGACGTGGATATGCAGTAAAACAAAATAAACTGAAACCATTACCCTGTTTCAACAAGTAGACAGATATTTTTCTTTGAAAACCCTTAATATAATCATGTTTCCCTCTGAAGCTCACCACAATGCAACCAGAAGACAATGACCTTTATTTGTCTTGCTTGTCACAAGATTGATGACTGCATTAATGGAATTATCAGACCTTTTAAGTTGAATGAAGTTGCATTTCTTTATTTTTTTTTATCAAAATGTAATTAACAATTTTAATTGTTTCTTTGCATAACAGATTTCAATTTGAAATAATAGATTATTTGAAATATCAAATTCCTCAAATAATCAAATTTAAATATCGATGTCTTTATTCAAATTCAAAATAAATTAATGTTGTCTGTTGAAATTCTCATATGGATTTTTTAATGTTGCCATTTGACAGATTTTAAACTTGTCTTGTTTAGCATGGAATACATCAACATCTACTCAAAAACAAAGAACCACCAGCAATCTTGGACTTTTGTGCCCACAAAAGAAACAAAGTGCCACTATTATTATTTTAACTACCTTCACTCCATGGCAATGTTTATTGTTTTAAAAAGTGATTATTAGAATTTTAACCAAACCTAAGCATATGATGACGGTGAATTTATACATTTGTTCATGAGAATACACAACAAAAATATTAAATGCTATAAGATTGTTTATTTACAAGAATAATTTTTTATTTCCTAATATTAGGGAAAAATGTATAACAAAGTGAAAATAATTGAAGCGTTTCATCCTTTAGAACTTCATAGATGAAGCCATAACGGATGAAACCTGTCACAAGAAAACTTTTTCCATTTAGTCATACATTTTCCCCCAATATTGTTCTTGATATATAAAAATAGATGTTATCTCCTTTCTAACATTCTAAAAACTAATATAATTCTATTAATGCAATGTAATATCATTTACCAGTTTATAAAGAAATAAATTTGAAGACATTTTTTATTTATAAACTTATAAAATATGTGAACCAACTTATAAGGAAATCCTTATTTACTATTTTATAAAGTTCAAACTGATTGGCAATTAGCCAGTGTTTTGCCAACCATTCCAATAAAGAATATAATAGTGTAAATAAACAATCTAATAAATAGGGTTTTATTATTTTGTTATCAGTTCTCAAGAACAAAGAAAATGTATAAATTTATTCATTATATGTTTAGGTTTTATTGCAATACCTAATTACAAATGAAAATGTTACCAAAATTTTTAGACATAGTCAAATTACACCGAAAACATTGGGTCTTGTTCAACCACCAAGGTTACTGGTCAGTATTTTTTTTTTCTTGGTAAATTTGCTTTTTAAGCCCCATGCTAAATATCTATTAAAATTTTCCCAAATTGTCATATTTCCATGTAAATGTACATGCTGAACTCAAAATAACAATTAGATTTTGATAAAACCTACCATTTTGGAGATATCGACACTAAAAGTTCTGGCTCAGTTGCGTTCAAGAGTCGGCCATTACTGGCCTTGTTTAACTACATTCACTGCAGAATATTTTGCACACGGAAGCTTAATTAAGGGCCTTTTTACTGCTCTTAACTGATCATACTTGTCTAAATTACTGTGCACTTAAATTATGTCAGAAAGCGATATAGTATATATTGTATAGTTCATTATCCTTTGGAATGTCTTGTGAAAAAGGACTTGAGAAAAATTTTGACTCTGTGTGAACTGGCTTTATGAATACAAAAATTTAAAATTAACAACCATCAAAGTAAAATGTCCCTCATTTAAACCAATCATAGCATAAAATAAAACTAAAGGAGTTGAAATACTGTGTGTGTGTATATATATATATATATATATATATATATATATATATATATAGAGAGAGAGAGAGAAAGAAAGAGGCATTTCAATAGATATGCTTTTTCACCTCTGACATTTATTGGACTGGTTTGCTCTAGTCTGAAAAATCAAAATATCCTCCATTAAGCAAATCATGGCATTAAATAACCCTAAAGTAGTTGAAATGCCGTTTTCCAAAAAAGCCTTGACTTCTGTGTTCCTTTAGGACATTGGCAATAATAGCTCTCAGTGACACCCTGTGCTTTGTAGCAGTTAATAATTTTTTGTTATTTCTTAAATGTTGTTCTGCAATCTCAATTTACTCAAGATGCTAGGTAGGTTATGCATTGTTTTCTCTTGTCTCTCTTACCTTCAATCTCTCTTGTGAATATCAAATTTTCCAAGCTCTCTCTTAATACTGACCTCTGTAAATTGTTTACATTATTTACATTGTTCAGATTGTTGTCCTCATCTTTATTGCCATGTTCACAACATTTCAGCCATTATACACTCTGGTCTTCTTCAGGTGATATTTGTTGGAATTTTGAACTGAACCCTTTATTTAGTCCACGAGGTTAGATTATTCTAATTCCACCTGTCATTCCTTTGGATATTTCAGTTTTAGAGAATTCCTCTTGATAACTCTCCAATTTTTTTGTTTTCTCTGCTGATTGAACTTGGAACTCTTTGGGTTAAGTTACTTTTGGATAAAACAATGCTTTTATCCACTGGGCCATGTACCCTTGGGAACATTAATGAGTTAATTTTTGAGACTTCTAAACCTAGTGTATCAGTAACCATGTTTTTCCATTGTTGTTTTTATCTCACTCTCTGTATTACTGGTTCCCATATTGTATTCATTTCTATGCTTTGCCAGCTTAGGAGATTCTTGTGGCCTAGCATTTGTGCTGATTCCTTTAAGTTTTCATGTTTTTCAGTGATGTTCTCTGTCTAGTATTTGTCTAGTATTTCAACTTCATCCCACAGAGTGATGACCTCCCTTTTCTCTCCATATATGGTCTGCCATGCCTGGTTTTTCTATTTCCACTCATGTTACAGCCTTACGATATTCCTGCAGTTTTATTTTAAGGGGGCGACCTGTTTCTCTCTTATATTTCTTGTCACAGTTGCACAGGATGGTGTACACACAGTCCTTATTCATGTTCTCTTCTATGAGTGGTCTTACTCAGAAGAGAATTTTATGTAGTGTTGTACCACTTCTGAAGGTTGACCTGATGTTATATGGATCACAGATCTTTTGTATATTTTCTGATAAGATCTTCACATAGGGTAGGCAGACCAAGATTGTTTTCTGAGTGTTGTTTTCATCTTGTACCCTTCTATCCAAGTGTGTGGGAGCTGCTGTCGTGTTCCCAGGGTAGTTGTTACATTGTAGGATACTGCTTATACTGAAAACTTCTAGTCCATATGTCTCCAGGTCGCCACTTATGAATTTTGCTTGATGTTGTAGGTAACAGATGATCCTTTTCTTTCTTTAAACTACATGAGTGGTGGGAGTAGAAGTTGAGGTATTGTCTGGTGAATGTTGGTTTGCAGTATACAGATGTCTTGAACCCATGCTCTTTTCAAAATTTTTACATCCAGGAATGCCAGTTGTTTCCTTTATCCATTGTGAACTGTATCGATGATCTTATTGAGTTCACATGGTCCAGTAGTAGCTGGATATCTTCCTGGTAGGGCCAGTGTGTGAAGGTGTTAACTACATATTTCAGCCATGGTTGGATTTAGTAATGTTGATTCTAATGCCATTTTCTCAAAGTATTCAATGTATATGTTAGCCATTGTTGGTGATCATGGCAAGCCCATCGCCAAGCCTTCATCCTGTTGATACTTCAGAATGGGATCAGATATATATGTTGTTTGTGTACAGAAAGTAAGCATCTCCATCAGGTTATCTATTGGTATACTGGTATGTTCTCCTGGAGATGAATCTGAGGGCAGTCTATCTCTGACTACTGATAGTACCTCCATGCGTTGATTGGCGATAAGTCATGACCCGTGTAAGTTGATTGGCGATGTCATGCTTCCATGTTGTTTTAATTGAAAACCTTTTCTTTGGACACGTTGAGAATAGCTGTTAAAAATAATGTCTTTATTCTTATTAAAAGTTAAATAGTTGCTCTAACAAATACCATAACAACTTCTTGCAATAGGTTTCAGTAATGAGTCAACCATAAAAAAAAAGTCAATTTCATTAATATATAACTGATCGAGAAAAGCATTTTTCTTTGTATGATACTAGAATTTATAAATGAAGTATTTTGTTTACATTCATGTTTGAAATGAAGCTAGGGATTTTTTTGTTTTCTACACATGCATAAACACACCCACACACATATGCTGTGACACAGTTTAAGAACATTTGTTCATTGTGTGGGCTTGGTTAAATTTAGGTAAAAACCTGTTAGTGGTTATTGTGAAATTTCTCTGTTGTTGATCTCATCAAAAATTACAGTTTTTTGTTTTTGTTTTTCTTTACTCGAGTTGCGATGGTAAGTAAGACTGCTTAATTAAGAATGCCTTTAATTTGTTCTTTAGATTGTTTGTTGTTATTTTTAATTATTTTCCTTTTTTTTTTTCTAATAAGATAAAATATTTAAAATGCTTTCAACATAAGCCAGCTGAATGTTAAATGGCTACTCTGTTTATATCATTTTCCCAGCTTTTCATTTGTTTGTAGTTAGAAAGATTCAGAATAATGAGTTTATTTCAAAAGAAAATTTTATAGTGAGTGTTTCACTCCTTAAAAAATAGTTAACTGATAGGTATTCTTAAAAAAATAGATAATACTGTAAACAAGTAAATAATATGGAGTTATTACAAATTTTACTTCCTGTATTCACAAATCATGTCAGAATATTATGACATTTTGTGTATAGGGTTGAGTGACTTGGCTTTTAAAAAAAAAAATTTCTGTATCTATATTTCCATTGAAAAGTTATTTGAATATTTTTTTCCCATTCTGTTCTGTTAAAGGTTTGATGGCGGAAAAATACCAACATGTTTTTAAGAAATAGTTTATTTTAATAAATATTTTATGAACATTAATAATTTTATATAAATTTCAGGATTCAGTTGGCAAAACAAAGGAACAGTTGGATGGACTCATGTCAAAGATCACTGAACAAACATCAAAAATAGAAGATACAAAAGAAGAAATTCAGGTACTGTGTATTCTATAGTCTAAAAATTGAGATGAATCTGTAAAAGTAGTTGTTACACTAGTTCTTCAAATATCCCATTCCTTCATTTATGTACTATATAACTTCAGGATATGGGTGATCATGGCTCACCACAACATCCTATCCTTTGTAGCTGTTAGCAATATTTGCCTTTTTATTATTCCTCCCACTCTTTGTTCTGCTATTCATTTTCACAAGCTAGTTCAGTAGGTTAATCACTACTCTCTCTCTCCTTTAAAATATCCTGTGTCAAATTCTCCAAGCCTTCTTTCCTCATTATGTACCCTAGAAATTTCAACAATTTCTGATTCTAAGTGTCATTTTTCCTTTCATTTTCTTTAAAACTTCCTTGTTGCTTATATCTTCTGTCCATTCTCAGAATCTCTATTGCCTCATCTATCTATCTGTGAGGAAATTGTCCAACATTTACTGTCATATTGGAAGAGAAGAGTGCTGAACTGTGATGTAATATTTATTACGGTTTTCTCCTCATCTGTGGGGAGATTGTTCAGCATTCACTGCCATATAAGATGATGAATATCAATCCAGCACCCTTTTCTTTGTTTCTAACAAAATTTTTCTGTTTCTCAATAGTTTGCATAGTTTTTAGAAAGAATCTTTTGCTCATCCAATGCATCTCTGGATCTCCATTTTAGCATTTTCCATCCTCTGGTAAAATGCTTTCCAGACAGTTGAATTTCTGTAGTTGTTTGCTTTTCATGTTTCCAATTCATATCTTGCATCTTGGCTTCTTCTTCTTCTTTCTTCTTCTTCTTCTTTCTTCTTTCTTCTTCTTTCTTCTTCTTTCTTTTTCTTTCTTCTTTCTTCTTTTTTTTAACCCCAAGCAAGGCAGGGTGCCACTAGCACGCAATGGGTTACAGAGAATAGGTGCAAGAATAAACAGGCATGAAAGAGGAAAGGATGAAGAGAAGGACGGGGAATAGATCAAGGCATCTGGAGATGTCGATAGACATTGCATTTGAATAGTTGGAGATTATATCTTGTTGACAATCATACATTCTGTCTCAAACTCATTACAATTGATAGTCTGTTTTTTTCTTTCTTCCCACTTTACCCTTTGTCTAGGAGTTCTTACAGGATCTCTTTTTGTGTATTGTTTATCAACACAATCATTTACATATCTTACATTGTAAAGATTGTAACCACTAATAATAAATACTGGTAGGATTGCCTTGATCTCTGGTAATGTTAATATTCGCCCTTTTCTTACAAGGAAACAGTTGGGATTCTCTTAAAACAACTTTTCGAGAAAATACATTTCTCAAGTCCAGTAGCTGTTATTACTCATTCCAGTAATGATAGGGGGATTTCCTTCCTAACATTTTGTTTGAAGTTGTTGAATGTCAACATCTTGATTATATCATTTTCTTTTCAAGTTACATGTGCTATCCATTTTAGTTGTTGCTGCTGTTGGAAGTCAAGGGATATGAGTTCTGTTGTTTGGTATAATTCTTTGTTTCATTTGCTTTATGCCATTTTTTTTAATCACTGATCTGAGAAAGCAGTTGTATACAGCTGAAAGTTCAGATATTTCTGAATGAGTTTGTCGCCATAAGTGTGGTGAAAAGATGCATCCTTGTTTTAAGCCACTTTCTATTGCTTTATTACATCCTTTTGATTGATGTCATGATTTAAAAAACATTAAAGATAAAATAATGTGTAGTATCTGTTCTCTTCTCTAAAAATGGTAATATTAACCATTTCCTTATCAGAAAACATTTGGTATTCATTGGCTGAGCAACCAATGCCATTGTCGGTTGAAATTTATCAAATCTTTCTCTTAAAATAGGAAAATAGGTTTCTCAAGTCCAGTAACTGTTATTGCTCTTTTCAGTGTTGATGGTTTCCTTTCTAACCTTTTATTTGATGTATTTAAGGGATTAAAGATTTATTTAACACTTAAGCATTTGTCTTGATTTTATTTCTAAAACGTTTCTATAAACAGTTTGGGACTAATCAAGTTCATAATGAAATAACCAAGTTCAGAATGGGACATAGCAAATTCATAATGAAATAAACAAGTTTGAATTATGACTAAGCAGATTCATTCTGGAAAAATGTTTCAAACTTATCTGCATGTTTCAATAAACAAATATAATAGATTAAAAAATCAACTGGGCAGTAAATCTGATAATTAAAAATCGGAGCGCAGCATTGCGTATATTTTGCTATCTTTTCCTTACAAGAGGCTATTCTTGAACGAATAAATTTGTGTCAAAGTTAGTTGCTGGCATTTTCATTGGTAAGACAATCAGGGAGAAGAAGGAAAAGAGATGGATAGACTGTATATAGTGTTAAAAAAGAGAGAATAAGAGAGAGTTATTCAAAATGAAATGATTTGGGCGGGGGGCAACATGGCAAATCTCAAAAGTTCTAAGGAAATATTGAATGCATATATCAAGACAGTTTGAAAAAAGATAGGTATAGTGAGAAATTTTAAGCGCTTGAAAGTTGCATCCAAAAAACACACCTTTTATGAATTTTCTTGATTTATTGGTTACTCCTAGAAGATAAAATATTTCAATAGTAAAGTTGAACATTATTATTTTATCATGAAAATATTTAATGTCTTTTTTGGCAAAATAATTGCTCAGTCCCAAATTAAATTTGACTAATCCATTTTGAACTTGCTAAGTCCCAAATCAAATTTGCTTATTCCATTTGGAATCTGCTTAGTTCCAATTTAAATTTGACGATTCCATTTTGAATTTGCTACATCCCATTTGGAATTTGCCTATTCCATTTTGAACTTGGCTATTTCAATTTTTTAGGCAATTCTTCCAAATTCACATGTTGTCCCTAAATTTTGAACCTATAGTGTAAGTCTTTGATGATATCTGTTGATTCCAATCTACCCAGGAATGACTGTAAAATACTTACCCCTCTACATTTTATAGGCAGAAGCATGCAAATGCATGCTGGGATTTTTTTTTCCTAGCCAATAAAATAAGCCAGTTTTTGGTTTTATCTGACTCAGTCTCAGTCTGTCTTGTCTTGAAGTCAGAACGTTATGTTTGCTTGTCTAAACTTGTTTTGTGTGTCAATGTCAATTTTTAGTTTGTAAGCATTTTGCCATATTACTGTTGCTTTCCCTTATTACTGTTAATTTGCCATGCATATATTGTTTGCTTTATATTATTCTTTTCTTGTTATTGCTTATTGCAAACTTTGCCAATTCTGTTTGTTGAACAATTCTGTTACATTTAATTTTACATTTGACCATGGCTACTCACTCCATGATATCAATCCTTTTGAATGGAAGTGGAGGAAGGAGAGATTTTCTTTGATTCTTTTGCCATATTGTCAATGTTTTTTTTTTTTTTTTTAATTCTTTATTTGCAGACTTTACATTCAGAAGCCATGAAAAAGATAGAGAATCAGTATTGTCGTTTGTTGGAAGATGTGGCTTCGATTATCCATCAGCAGAAAGATCTTCACTTGAAAAATTTAAATGAGAAGAAAGAAAAGTCTATTAATGCTCTTGAGACTTACCTGAATAATAATCTAACAAAAGCCAAGTCAATGGAAAACATGACGGAAATGTGTAAAAAGTTACTTGATGAGGATCATGTGAAAGGCATTTTGGAGCAAGCCTCAGAGGTCAGCCCAATTGTGGAAAAAGTAGAAAAACTCTGTGATGAGTAAGTATTGACTTATGGTTAATAAAGTCTAGAACAGGTTTGTATAACTAAAAAAAAAAAAAATAAAGTGAAAAGCCATATTGCTCAGTGAAAATTAACTGTGGGCCGTAAAATTAAATTGTTACAGTGAAAATTGATAATGGCAGATGATTGGTTCTTTAGTTTGTTTTTTTTTTTGTATTTTTTTCAAAAATTTTTTATTTTTGCAAGAAAGTTTTAGTTTTACTTCATGAAATTTTCCACACTTCTTTAGTTTTTACTCCTGGTAGGTTATGTCATATTCTTTTAAATATTTTCATTTAATATTTTAAAAAATTTATTATAACTTAATGACTAATGAAATATGAAGTTGGCTTTTTATCAACCTCCCTCTCACACACCCTTTCTTCAAATAGAGGACAAGGGAATGCGTGCTCTCTGTATAACTATCAACCCATTTCGGGTAGTGTAGTGGGTAGCAGTTGGGAATGTTACATTCATTTACATGCCAATAACCTTGGGAAATGCATGAATCCATCTCTTGCCTCCAGCTATGTGCTAAAAAAAGTAGCACTTGTATCTGGAAAATTCATTATATTCTCAAAAAATTGTTAAAGTAATATTTACTCACAAAAATAATTATTCTTAAAATGCAAAATGTGTTTCAGCTTTAAATAACCCGCAAAGGGTTGATAAGCCATAAAACAAAAAAATATGTGGTGTTTCGAAAGGGTTTCATCCCATTGTTAATCGTGGTGAAAGCCTGAATTTGATTTGAAAATACTCTGGATGAAACCATGAGTATTTTTTGGTAGAGGTTCTGATGGTTTGCAAAATATGTTAAATTCTTATCATTTTTCACATTTTTTTCTTTCTCTCAGTCGTATTATTAAACATAAGAACAAAAGAGCAAGGATATTTTTTTATCCTTGTTCTTTCATCCTCTTGTTTCATATTTGTTATATATATGTTGCGATGGATAAATTGTTGTTTGAATTATGCAAAAATGAAAATAACACTGACATCTTATTTGAACAGATATATTTACCAAAATTACACAAAAATATCTTGAAATGCTAAAGAGTAAATTTATTAATAAAATCGCCATTGACTTCAACCACGGCCTCCAAATGACTTCGGAATCTCCTGCAACTTTAAGTTGATGAATGCTGCCATAATCCTTGCCTTCAGTTCATCTTTGGTGTTACAATGAGTTTTGTTGGTCTCTCGCTCAACTGTGCCCCACACATAATAATCAAGGGGGTTGTGGTCTGGGGAGTTAGGTGGTCATATGTAAGGTGTGATGTGGTTGCAGAAATTGCCTGATAGTGATGACTGGGTTCTCCTGCTTGTGTGACATGGTACAGAGTCCTATTGCTAGACATAGGGTCTTCCAGCAGCCACCCTCTTGACCCAGGGTAGCATTACCTCCTCAAGACAATTGATGTAGGCCTCTGTGTTGAGTCTTTGGTCCTGTAGGAACATGAATGGAAGCATAATGTTGCCATCACTAGTGATCACTTCAAACACCATGTTGTTGCTGGATATATCAACTTTTCAAATCCTCTGCACTGTTCTCAGATTAACGCTCAAACCCTCTGAAATGTTTGTATTGGAGCTTCTGGAGTGAATGCCAAGTAGTACAGCATGCTGTTTCGAAATTTCTAGCAGAGTGAATTGTGTCATGGTGCTTTTTCTCATACATGTTGCCCAACTGACCATACTGTCAGCAAAATCAAAAACAAACAATGCAAAATACAAAATGTAAAATATAAAATGACAACAATTTACCCATTGTACCCTGTACTTTCAAAATGTCTCTTTTTAGATCTGTAGTATTATAATTATTGTTTGTTATTGAGAAAGATTTGAAAATACTTTCTAGCTGGGATTGCATAACATTAAGTATTTTTATTTTAGAAAAGAAGTTTATGAAATTCTAAAGTAAATTAGCCATTACTTTTAATTATTTATGCATTTTTTTTTTTTTTTATTTTTTTTTTATTTTTGTGGTAACAAGATTTTCCAGAAAAATGGAAAAGTAAGATTCTTTGCTATAATTTATAAATAAAAATAAATGAAGATCATTAGAAGCACTTAATTTGTGTCTACTTTTGAGTTGCATTAATCTGTTAAAAAAAAAAAAATTCCTCTTTCTGTTAGAAATTGTCAGTGAAGAAATATTTTACTATATTCTTTAAAACGTTTTTAAGACTGTCTTTATATTGCATGTGCGCACACACACACACACATATATATATATATATATATATATATATATATATATATATATATATATAGGTACAATTTTAGGAAAATCTATGACTAGAGTGGAAAAAACATCACTCTAGTCCAATGAAGTCCTAAAGGACAAAACATGTCAGATGAAAAAATTTTCACTTTATTATATACAGGGTGAATTAGAAATAAATCTCATAATGCAATATTCACTCACAAAAATAATTAACTTTACAATCCAAAATATGTTTTATCTTTAAATAATCCGTAAAGGATTGATTGATAAGCCATAAAAAGCAAAACAAAAAAATATGTGGCAGATTCAAAAGGGTTTCTACACATTGCTACAGTGTTGAAAGCCTGAATTTGATATGAATCTAGTCTGGATGAAACCACTGAATAAGATTTTCATTATAAGTGAGATAGGAATACCACATTACCTATATGAAAAAATCATTGCCACTAATGTCTTACCATTATGTGGAAGGTACGCATACTTTGAGTGGCTCTTAGGCCTTGTATTGGGTGAACAATTGTATATATAAAAAAATAAAAATGAAAAATACTTAGAAGAAAAAAGATAGTTGGAGGATACAACATCTGAAATGAGACTATAACAGCAAAATGAGGATATTTGTCTCAATATATCAGTGTATCATTTCTCACATTGGAGTCTTGTTGGTTTTGTTATATTCACTTACACACAAATACCTTTGGAGAAAAGTATGAATCCACCTTTTCTTTATCCAGCTATGGGTTAATTAGTAAGATTTGTCTCACTAAATCATTATCTCAAAACAAAAAATTCTTACACTCTAAAAATATTTTCTGGCTTTAAATAACCTGAAAAGTGTTAAGCTGTAAAATAAAACAAATCAATCAACATTTATCACATTAACACTAGATTTTATCTTGTTTATTTTTTTAATTTTATAATTTTCAGTTTTACCATTTAAATTGTTTTTTTTTTTTTTACTTCCAGAATGAAACAAAATGAAAGTGAGTATTTGGAGCTTGTTGCAGATAATTCGATTCAACAAAGTTTGCGTTCATCTGTTGCTCAATTTCGTAACAATATCACAGACAATTTACAACTTCTTCTGGGTGAGTGAACACATTTTGCTGACAACAATCAGTAGTAGTTAATATTTTTTATATTCCTTAAACAATCCTATGAAAATGAATTCTTTTACATGTTTTGTTCTTTGTTTGTTTTCTTTTCTTTGTTTTTTTTTCTTTTCTTTGTTTCTTTTCTTTCTTTTTTTGTTTCTTTTCTTTCTTTTTTTGTTTCTTTTCTTTCTTTTTTTTTTGTTTCTTTTTTTTTTTTGTTTCTTTTTTGTTTCTGTTTCTTTTTTGTTTCTGTTTCTGTTTCTTTTTTGTTTCTGTTTGTTTTTGTTTCTGTTTCTTTTTTTTTGTTTCTGTTTTTTTTTTGTTTCTTTTTCTTTTTTTTTTCTTTTTTTTTTTTGTTTTTTTTTTTTTTTTTTTTTTTTTTTCTTTTTGTTTTTTTTTTTTTTTTTTTTTCTTTTTATCTTTTTTGTTTCTTTTTCTTTTTTTTTTTTTTTTTTTTTTTTTTTTTTTTTTTTTTTTTTTTTTTTTTTTTTTGTTTTTTTTTTTTTTTCTTTTTTTTTTTTTTTGTTTCTTTTTTTTTTTTGTTTTTTTTGTTTTTTTTTTCTTTTTTTTTTTTGTTTCTTTCTTTCTCTTTTCTCTTTTCTTTCTTTCTTTCTTTCTTTCTCTTTCTTTCTCTCTTTCTTTCTCTCTTTCTTTCTCTCTTTCTTTCTCTCTTTCTTCTTCCAGTTGCACTTCAGGGAATATTTTCAAAGTTAATGTCAACAGGATTTCTGTCTGAATTTCTGGTATGGTTCTGTGGAAGGAGAACAGTTAATCTCTGATTGAATAATGTGTTCACTTGGAAATTGTAATAAGGCTACATGGAGGGAATAATGATCGAATAGGTGATCACTTTGATCCAGGCCTTACCCTATCCCATTTTGTGGTTTGCCTTGATCATAAGGCAGACCAAGATCAAATCACCATTAGGTATCTTCATATTGAGCTGGTCCAAGCGGAGTGAAAATGCAAAGAAGAAAATTCGTACAACAGTTGGTTAATGATTGTTAAAGTCTAGGAGTTCACATGCAGACAATTTCTGATTTGGTGAAGTTTGGCACAAGGCTGATGTTGGAGGTTCTCGTCAGCAGAGAATCACATGATGTGTCTTGCATCCAGTGGTTGGAATTATCTCTGCTTTCTTTGAGGCATTCATATTTATTGACGTTTTCCCAAACCGGTGTGAGGGGCGGTGGCTGGGCACTCAGTATCTTCTCTACCTGTCAGCTTCATTGTCTGGGTTTTGAGAATTCTAATCTGCCCCATAACTTTCGCCTTCTCTCTCTTATCATCTCCCACTAATACTTCTCAGTGTGCATGGGTAACTCCTCCACCTTCCTTGGTATCTAATCTGTGCCCACCAACTCAGCCCCCTCCGACCAATGATCGTTAACGGCCTCGAGGCAAAGATGCAAGAAAAGATTAATTCCAAGTTTGTTATCTAAGCAGAAAACTTTTTTCCATGTCAACCTCATGTTTTTCATTGTCCAAAATTGAAATACATTCTCTGAGAAAAACAGCCTGTATTTTTAGCTGTATGTCATCAACCAAGTATCAAAATATTTGCCATATGAACTGTTGTAGTTGAATGTTGTTTTCTTTGCTTGCCATCTAGTTCTCAAACTTTTTGAGAAATAAAATCTTCAATCTTTCTGGGAGTTTATTGGTATATTATTCAGTCTATTTGTTAACCCTTCTTATTATTTATCAGGAATCTATTGGTATATTCATCATTCTATTCATTCAGCCTCCTCATTATTTACCAGTAACAAATAGTGTCACATTAAAACATTTTTATTTGTTGACTTCTGATCTTAGTTCTATAAAACAATGTATCTTAGAAAAACATATAGATAATATTAGACAGGTATTAGTTGATAACACAACAATACTCATACATACACACAGTAAAAAGAACCTTCAGATATTAGAGGCCATCTACATTAAAACAAAGCAACCCACACTCAACAAAATTACATTTCAAACTAGTCACAACACATTACATTGCATCTAAACGTATGGTTCTGTTGTTAATATTTCAGTCTTTCAAGTGGTATGACATCATAGAACTGCATTACCAATTTATGACCTGCATTTGCTATTGTGTGACAGTTATCATCACATAGCAATTTTCTAAGTCAACATAACAGGATATCATCTTTGATGGTGAATATTTTTGTTTAAATGTCCATATAACCACTCTGAAGATGTCTTATGTGAGCTGAAAGCTTAGATTAAGGAAAAGCATAATAAAAGATTATCCAAATGTTGAAGAGTTTTTGTCTTTATTTTCACCCGAAATTAAAACAGCTATACAAAGTTTAGAACAACTCATGATCAAACATATGACATTCATTTTCTGTTATATTTAATAATATATGTTTGAATAATGATCTGCTACCTCAATACATATATATATATATATATATATATATATATATATATATATATATTATTTTTATTATTTAAAAATATGATTCCAACTTTCAACATAAGAGGTCTATGTTTCAAAACAAGCATCGAAAACTTCAATATAATTATTTGAATTAAATTGAATTAAAGTAAGCTCTGTTCCATCTTCAAAAGTTGTAAATCTTTTTGGAATAAGAGTATTTCTAAATTTACATGTTTTAATAATTGAAATCAAAATTTCCATGGTAACAGCTAGGGCGAATTGTTTAAATTGGGTAGGCGTGTGTTGAGTGTTAATAAGTATCAGTATAGAGTTACTTTCATAGATGTCAAGTCAGGGTAAGGTGGGGGTGTCTAAATTTGAAATAGAAGATGTTTTAGCCTCGTCTGGTTTACGTGTCTATGGAGATTTATTTATTTTTTTATTTTATTAATTTATGAAAGGGATTTGTGCATATAAAAAAAAACAAAAAAAAACTGCCGTAACATTTGTTTTTGACGACTTCATAAATATATATATATCCTGTGTGTTTAAGCAGCAAATGTTATTCAAATTCTGAATAATTCTTCTCAGAGAAGGAGAAAATTCCATGAGAAATTATCTGAAGTTCATTTCAGTGGAATATATGTGTGAGAGTATATGCATATATATTTGTGGATATAAGTAAATCACATAAGGAAGTTTGACAAGTTGCTGAAACATTTGTTTTGAAATATACATTACAAACTTTCTTTTATGGAAACATCTTGTAGTGAATTCATTTCAACTATAAATTTAGTAAACTATGTAAGGAATGATAGGCTTTTAATAATTTCAAACCCACACTTATTATTTGGAACTTGTGAGTACATATGGTACTGGTAATATTAGCCATTTTCTTATAAGGAAACATTTGGCATTCATTGACCAACCAGCCACTGTTGCTTTTGGTTGAAATTTATAAAATATTTCTCTTAAGACAACTTTTGGCAAAAATAGGTTTCTCACGTCCAGTAGCTGCAGTAAATCTTTCCTGTATGGATGGGGGCTTCCTTCCTAACCTTTTATTTGAAGTGACATGGAATGTTAACATTTTAATTATGTCATTATTTTTTCTTTGAGTTACATGTGCTATCCATTTTAGTTGTTGCTGCTGTTGAAAGTCCTCATGTGATGTGGTTTCTGTTCTCTTGTACAGTTCTTGTACAAGGTTTGAAGAAGGATGATCTTCACTAAGATCCATAAGCTTCACTTGCTCAAAGCCATTTTTAACCATAGACCTTAGAAAGCTGTTGTATACAGCTGAGAGTTTAGATATTTTTGAACATGTTTGGTGTCATGCATGATATCCATGGAAAATTCTCGATCTGATGAGGCTATTTCAGAATATGATGAGTTCTCAGGTTAATGTTATGGTTTTGTAGTAATTTGCAGTGTTGATCAAAAAGTGTATCCTATTTTATGTACAATTTCCTTTTCTCCTGTGCAATATTTGTTATAAATGATCCATACACTGAAGTATTTAAAGTGTTAAACTTTGGATAATAATATTTCATTATGATTTGGTAATCTTAAAATTCTGTCTTACAATTGATGTCTCATTCTTTAAGACAGAATGCATGATTGTCGGCAAAAGGAACAGACGAACATGGGAATTACAAATTAGAGACCAAAATCAAGCAAGTACAAAAATTTAAATATCTAGAAAGTGTTTTAACAGAGCATAGAAAATGCAACACCAAAATCTGCAGTCATATTAGGATAGCAAAAGATGCCTTTCTAAAGCTAAGAAAAATATTAAACTCTTTTTTTCTCTCTCTCTGTTTTTTTTTTCTCTCTCTCTCTCTCTCTGTTTTTTTTCTCTCTCTGTTTTTTTTCTCTCTCTGTTTTTTTTCTCTCTCTGTTTTTTTTCTCTCTCTGTTTTTTTTCTCTCTCTGTTTTTTTTTTCTCTCTCTCTGTTTTTTTTCTCTCTCTCTCTGTTTTTTCTCTCTCTCTCTGTTTTTTCTCTCTCTCTCTGTTTTTTTCTCTCTCTCTCTGTTTTTTTTCTCTCTCTCTGTTTTTTTTCTCTCTCTCTCTGTTTTTTTCTCTCTCTCTGTTTTTCTCTCTCTCTCTTTTTTTTCTCTCTCTCTTTTTTTTTTTTCTCTCTCTCTGTTTTTTTTCTCTCTCTCTCTGTTTTTTTCACTCTCTCTGTTTTCTTTTCACTCTCTCTGTTTTCTTTTCACTCTCCCTGTCTTTTCGTCTCTCCCTGTCTTTTCGTCTCTCCCTGTCTTTTTCGTCTCTCCCTGTCTTTTTCTCTCTCCCTGTCTTTTCGTCTCTCCCTGTCTTTTCGTCTCTCCCTGTCTTTTCGTCTCTCCCTGTCTTTTCGTCTCTCCCTGTCTTTTCGTCTCTCCCTGTCTTTTCGTCTCTCCCTGTCTTTTCGTCTCTCCCTGTCTTTTCGTCTCTCCCTGTCTCTCTCTCTCTCTCTTTGTCTCTCTCTCTCTCTCTCTTTGTCTCTCTCTCTCTCTCTCTTGTCTCTCTCTCTTGTCTCTCTCTCTCTCTTTGTCTCTCTCTCTCTCTCTCTTTGTCTCTCTCTCTCTCTCTCTTTGTCTCTCTCTCTCTCTCTCTTTGTCTCTCTCTCTCTCTCTTTCTCTCTCTCTCTCTTTGTCTCTCTCTCTCTCTCTCTTTCTCTCTCTCTCTTTGTCTCTCTCTCTCTCTCTCTTTGTCTCTCTCTCTCTCATCCACATTCTCTCACTCACACACACGCTGTATGTGCATGTATAATTTATCTACTTAGTTTTAGATAAATACAATCTTAATAGTCACAAACTTCATGGTTTTATGACATCTGTTATTATCTAGTCAGGTGCTTTGTTCCGTACTCACTTGACCTCCTCTTTGGAGGATTTCCATTTTGCCATCTACCACCCCCGCCATTGGGGATGGGTGGTGAGTGTGATGGCAGGATTTCTTATTCTGCTGCTTACTAACCTGACTTATTTGGAATTTTAGGTCATCTTTAATCAGTTTAGCAAACTTGAGATGGCTTTACCTTTACATCAGATTCAGGCCTGAATCAACACTTTAGTTGTGTGGTGTACATGTACACATTTTCAGTAAACATTTAATAGCTCCTGGTACATTTTGTCTAGCAAACAATATTTGTGCAGACTCGTATGAGTCCAGGTAAAAATAAGAGGTATTTAAACAAATAATTACTGATTGTATTAACAAAAAGAAATTACATTCCTGTGTACACAATTGAAAGGAAAGGAAAAGATTAAAACTTAGCTATTAAGAATGTGCTTGTTTGTTTGTGTGATATATATCTGTATGTGAGAATTCATTTGACCACGTACCCCAGTAGGGACCTTTTCATCTATAAGGTGCTACATCTTGGAACAAAAGGGAAAAAGAGGAAGAAAACTGCCACCTAATGAGCATGTTATGAAGCCAAGTAAGGTAACCCACAAGCCATGATTCTGACCTTTTAATCTATTGCATAGCAGATCTAAACAATTAGTCCCTCATTGGTGATGCTGCTTAGCATTTACTGTTGTTAGTTTCTTTTTTTTTCTTTTGTCTTTTCAGGATGTAGATAATCATGGTTCATCATGAAAAAATAAAAACAACAAAAAATACTTTTATATGTTTATCCCCATCTCTGCCTGTCTCTTTTTTTATCCCCCCCCGTTTCTGCCTGTCTCTTTTTTTATCCCCCTGTTTCTGCCTGTCTTTTTTTATCCCCCGTCTCTGCCTGTCTCTTTTTTTATCCCCCTGTCTCTGCCTGTCTCTTTTTTATCCCCCCTGTCTCTGCCTGTCTCTTTTTTATCCCCCTGTCTCTGCCTGTCTCTTTTTTTATCCCCCTGTCTCTGCCTGTCTCTTTTTTATCCCCCGTCTCTGCCTGTCTTTTTTTATCCCCCCGTCTCTGCCTGTCTCTTTTTTATCACCCCTGTCTCTGCCTGTCTCTTTCTTTTTTATGCCCTGTCTTTTTTTTTTATGTCCTGTCTCTTTTTTTTTTGTCCTGTCTTTTTTTTATGTCCTGTCTCTTTTTTTTTTGTCCTGTTCTTTTTTTTTATGTCCTGTCTCTTTTTTTTATGCCCTGTCTCTTTTTTTTTTTTTATGCCCTGTCTCTGCCTGTCTCTTTTTTTTTTATGCCCTGTCTCTGCCTGTCTTTTTTTTTTTTTATGCCCCGTCTCTGCCTGTCTTTTTTTTTTTTTTTTTTATGCCCCGTCTCTGCCTGTCCCTTTTTTTTTTTTATGTCCTGTCTCTGCCTGTCTCTTTTTTTTTTTTATGCCCCGTCTCTGCCTGTCTCTTTTTTTTTTTTTTTTTTTTTTTTTTTTTTTTTTTTTTTTTATGCCCCGTCTCTCCCTGTCTCTATTTTTTTTTTTTTTTTTTTTTTATCCCCATCTCTGCCTGTGTTTATTTTATCCCCGTCTCTCTCTCTCCCGGTGTAAGGTTTTTGTGTGAGTGTGTGTGAGTGTGTGCAGCATGCAGCCATGGACTGGTTTCTGTGGGCGTGTGTCGTGATCATTTGTTCTTCTCATCATTTTTTTTTTTTACTATACACCTGCTCTTATCTTCTGTTTTTCTTTTTTTTTTTTTTCGATAGTTGCTGTTTTTATTATTTCTTTAAAGTTTATATTCCTATATATTTATATTTATTTCATTTATTTCTCTAAAGTTTATATTTATTTTATTTATGTTTATTTGTTTATTTTTAATTGATGCTTAGATGGCAAAGTAAGCATTTATTCATGTGCTGACATTTACCAATTATTTCAGTTTTCTTTATTTTGGTTTTTAAAACTAAATATTGCTAATTTTTCTTCTGATCATGATTTACAATTTTTACTGTTATAACTGTATGGGGCTGCTCTTTTTTTATAATTTCCCATTTGATTTTAGTGGGATATTGTTTTCTTTTTTGGCTCTATATGTATTTTCATAGGGTTGTATTGTTAAGCATTTTTTCTTTTGAATGACATTTTGTGGTTATAATATTTTTCTTTAATTTTTTTTCTGTGGCACCTATGTAAATTTTTTTTCATCTGTGTTAATGTTATTAGTTACAATAGCTTTGTATATTATGTTATGAGTTAAACAGTGAACAATTTTCCTTGTTTCTGCAGTTACATTTAATGGTTTTATTTTACTGCTTGTTATTGTTGAGTATTTTTGTGTTTAGTTATTTTCTCCATGTTATCCATGCAGCAGTAACTAATTTTGATTGTATTTTTGTTGATAATTTGCTGTTTTTAGGGAAGTGTTTGTCAATTATTTTGAAAAATATTTTCCCTATTTTTATTTTTATTATATTGTTGTAGGGGGTGTTGAACTAAATTATATTTCTGTTTTTGTTTGGACTGTTTTCGTTTTTGTATTCTAGTTTGAATATCCACTGTTTCTTAGGGCTGATTGATATATTTTTCTATTTTCATTGAATATTTTTAGCCTATGAGAATTTGTTGAAATTCTTTTATTTATAGACATGGGCATTTGCTTGAATTCATTAGCAAGTGGTTAGGCTTTTTTATATTAGCAGGTTGCTTGATTTTCTGTATGGTTTGTAGGTTCTATTGTTTAAGGTTAATGTAATATTTAAGAAATTTACTATTTTTGGTTGGATTTTATATCTATTGTAAATCCTAGGGTTTTGAAGTTTTTCATTATTTCTTGCCTTATTTTTCTGTACTTCTGCCATTGCAGCTTCTTAGAATTAATAAACCATTGTCCCTGTATAGATTTATGTATTTTTGTTAATAATATTTGTTAATTTATTGATTATGTATATGCCTATGAGTTTGCATAGTACTGCACTATCATTGTTACATTGAAGTTATCATCATTATTGTTATTATTATGGCCTTTTTTGTCCATATTTTTTTTTTTATTGTGGTATAATATTGATTTTCAGCAGTGTTTAATTATATTTATATCCTCATTGGGGATAATCATATATTGTTTTTCTAAGTTAAATGTATTGTTTATTGTATGCTCATTAATAGATGGGTAGACATCTTTTATGTTTAATTGCATGAAGGAGCAATTTTCTTTATTACTAATGTCATTAAACCAATTGATTGTTGCTTTAGTATCTTTCCATTGGTTTATGTTTAGTATTAGTTTTGAGCATATTTTTTCTAATATTTGTTTGCTTATTTCCTCAATATTGCTTTTTTTGAGGGTTTAGTAATCTGCATGATGGTTTCATCATAAAATTGTCCTTATAGTCTTTTCATTTAATAAATGGTTCTGCTTTTGCCAATTATTTTATTGTCTAATTTTAGTTTGGTGGCAATGTTTTTAGCTTCTTTGTTTATATCACTTGCTGTTTTTTATTAGTAGTTTTTTAAAATTTAGTGACTTCTTTGTCAACTAGTTTATTGTAATTTTGATCTTTTTCAAGAAATTATTGTTGAATTTCCTTATTTTCAAAAGCAATAAGATCATTTTCTTGTGATTGGCATTTCAGTGATGTAAATCCAAATTTGTTAATATTATTGGTGTCATTGTGGTTGTCATCATTATCATTGTTTTTGTTGAGGAAATAGAATATCTTATGCATTGTATAAAGTGTTTTGTTTTTTTTCTGCAAGTTTAATGTTTGATAGGAATGTTTTGTTTTTTTTTGTCTATATTTTTTTATTGTGCCATTTTAAACTTTTCTTTACCAACACTTTTCATCCTCTGATGGACTTTACCAAGTTTAATGTAAGGATTTTATTTTGCAACTTATAAATGGAACTTGAAATATTGTTATGTTTTCAAAATTTGTCAATTTAAGAGCACTGAAAAATATTCATGGGGTTAACTGTAAAAGATAAACTATGTAGAATGTTAAGAGACGTAATTTCATGTCTAATAAATGAAAGAGTAAATACTGTTGTTGAATTTATCTTGTTTTTATATATTTATTTACTTTTTTATATTAATGCAATTATCATCTTAAAGGGAAGTTTTTCTTTTGACTTCAGTCATACTGTCTTTTTATATATATATATATATATATATAAATTGTGTGTGTGCGTGTAATGAGAACTTTTTATACTGACACATTTTGTTCCTGCAAACATAGAAATTTTATTTAGTAACCTGTATTTATACACATAAGTAATGTGGAGTAAAAAAAAACATTTGTTTTTAAATTTTGAATTAGAGAATGTTTTATAATATTTTAAAAACTTACTGCGTAAGGAAAAGTGAACTATGGAGGATGCTAAGTGACGTAATTTTTCAGCCTTTTACATGAAAGTGAATTAATGTTTTATATATATATATATATATATATATAGGTGTGCAATTTATTTATTTATTTTTATTTTATTTTTTTTAATTAATTTTTTTGAGTTATTACAGATAATGAGTCAACTGTTTTATTTTCATTTTTTTTAAATCTTTTTTTTTTTTTTAAATTTTTTTTTTTTTTAAATCTTTTTTTTGTTTGTTGGCTTAAAGAATTTCTTTTAAGACGTTTGAAAAAAATTCAAGGCGTCTTAATATTTTGGCAAGGAATGAAACACATTGGCATAAACCATTTTACTGCTGTCTTTTCTTTTATATATTGTCTTTTACAGATATTTTATTTATATCTCAGTTTTACACACATGCACACACACACACACACACATAGTGTGCTTTACTGTTCAGCCATGAAGAAAGTCACTACAGGCAAGGTACTACAGATGGGAACTTGATTGCTTTCTTTTTTTTTATGCTTTGTCTTATCAGCCCTTTTTGAATTATTTAAAGCCAAAACATATTTTGCTTTGTAGGATATTGTTTACCATAACCAAATACTGATTGGGTTCAATGCAGATTAACTCTGGTGATCAAATAAGAACCAGTATTTTCAGTGTTCTTTCACCATATTTGATATAGACTGACATTTTCTATTTTTCAGATGATGATGAATGCAAATGTCAAAGTATTGTTCCCATCATGCAGACTCCAGCTTCTCCAGGCAAAGGGGATGGCCCTAGGGTGCAGAACAAATGCCTCATGACTTGGGGATTCACTTCTACAACGTTCACAGCAGAAACATTGGACAGCAATGCATTTTGGTCAGTGACTATTGAGCGCAATTCTGCCCAGATTGGTGACCTCAAGTCTGGTTATGTGTTTGGTGCTGGGATTGCCTCAGAACGTCTCAACTACAAAGACCAGGTTGGCATCCATAAAAAATCAGTCGGTATCATCTGCAACAATGGCAGCATCCAGTTCTGTCAGAACGGGGTCTGTGAACTCCTTATGATGCTGGAAGGGTTGCCCCTTTCGGTCACTCTCTTTGTTCGACTTGACTGTGAGAATTCAATAATTCTCGGATACACATTGACTAACACAAGTTGGGGAGACACTCTCACAGGAAAGAAAATAATCACAGACAAAGCAGCAATAAAAAATGTTTATCCAGTTTTTACAGTTAGCCAGAAAGTTAAAATGCAATTTCCAACTTATGTGTAATGGCTGTGAGCCCCCTTCAGATCTTTCTCCATGACTCTACCTGTTGGGTTTGGAGAACTTTTTTCTTCCCAACCCCATTGTCTTGGTAGGTTTCCATTCTAGAGATTAAAAATATTTCTTATCAATTCAAAAAAAAAAAAAAAAAAAGGAAAAATTGTATATAATAATGCTTATTTATTAAAAGATATACAAGAGGCTGTGGACTAAAGAAATCCTCCTTATAATTGGTGACTATTTCTATCAGAATTTTCAAGGGACCAATAAGAAACAGGAAAAATCTGAAAAGTAAATTTGACATTTTCATTGGTTAAAAGCAAAACATGTTCAAGTGTATTTTTAAATTTTTTAAACATTTTAATGCATTAATTTAAATTAAATTTTAACTTAAAAATAAAAAAGGAAACTTTTCAATTTATTAGTTACATATCAACGCATCTGTTTATAGTTTTGCTTTAAAATGCTTATTTCATAGGTACTTTTTTTTTTTTTAAAAGAAAAAAGATTCTTGAACTTTTCTAAAAAGCTGTATTTTGCAGAGTTCATATTTTCTTAAGTTTTCAGCTTTAAAACTATCCACTTTATGAAGAATATCTTTTCTCTAAATACTTCCTTTGCTAAATGCATTTTTTTAAAAATCTACTTTCATCTGAATTTGCCTTTAGTCTCAAAACTGATTTTAGGATTTAATTTATCCAGTTTTCATTTTTTTTAAGATTTCCAATCAGTGTTTTTTTTTTTTTTTTAAACTTTGTTTTCAAAATAAATTCTGACCATTTTTTTTATTTAGATCCATTAAATCTACATCTGTCAAAATATATTCGACATTTTAAGCCAACTTTTCTGACCAAACTCAGAAACTGGAAGGTTATTGACCAACACTTGTTCTTTAGATGGACAACTAATAATTATTCTTCTCATTAAAGTTTCCTTTCATAATTATTTTAAAGAAGTTAAGTGTATTCTATATTTCTAGTTTCAAAAGTGTTCTTTTAGTAATTTCCCTGTGGTAAACTGGTCAGATAGAAAATATTAAAAAAAAAAATATTTTAGTCTTCAGTTGATACTTTTTAAAAAAAAAGAAAAAAGTTGCCTCCTGATTCATTTGGAATATTTTTTTTTAAATTCAATTGCTACAGGTAATCATTGAATGCATTGAATCATTTTTTTCTGGGTACATAAAATTATATTATTAAAAACAAATACAATTACCATAAAGAAAAAAAAAGAAAAAAACTAACCAGTTATCATTTCTCATTCTTCAGAATTGAATTAAAGAGAATACTTGTCTTATAATAATTTTTGTTTATTTTGCCTTAATGCTCTGAATCTCTTAATTTTTTATGTCATTTTCTATAACATGTTCATGTGTTTTGGATATTTTCCAAACATCTTATTTTGAGGGAAATTTCACTCTTTCTTTCCTGGTGGCTTTGAAAAAAAAAATTAATTTTGCCCCTCACCTTACATTTTTTGGTTTTTGGCATTATTGAGCGATTGTGATTTTAGTGGCAATAATTTTATTAATTCACTGCCCCCCACCAATAAATTTAATTGAATAATTAAAAATAAGAAAATCTACTTCCTATTTTGTGCTGTTGTATAAGTAACAGTGGGATTTTTCTGGCATATCAATTTCATTATGGGTTATCAAGTGTAAATCATATTTTTTTTTCATCATCACCAAGTAGACCCTGATTTTTAACCTATTATAATGAATGGATGTTCTCTCAGGGAGGCCCTGTGCCATGAGTGCCTATTGGGACTTAAACTCAACCTAGACCTGAAGTGGAACTTGTCTATGCAATCCGTCACTAGAAATGATGGAAAAATGGTTGCTTCCTTGTATCACTGCAGTAAGTATCTTATTCCTCTTGCTATCCTCTACCTTTACAAGAGCCAAATCAGAGGCCGAAAATAGAGTACTGCAACTCCCTTTCCAGCCTTGGTAGTTCAAAAGTGTCTCTGTGTCCTTGTGGATGTAGAGTTATTTTCCTTTCTACAATTCCTTTCCCACAGATGAAATGTATGCCTCTCGCTGATCTATTACTATTTCTATGGAAAGTGTTCAGATGAACTACATTCCTTAGTTCCACTAGTCCTAACCTTTGTGACTAAGACCAACCATACCACACACATTGTAGCAAACCATTCTCATTCCCTTTGTATTCCGTTAGTGAGATATAAGTTTCACTTGAGCAGCATCTTTCCACAAATCACTGCTTTGTGGAACTGACTTCCAAGAGGATGCTTTCCCAATGACTACAATCTTAACTGTTTCATGTCTCGTGTCAAGAGTTATTTTCCCCGCATATTCCCATAAACTGTGCCTCTTACTCTGTGAATATGATTTTAAAAAATAAAAATCAACTCTCATTTCTCTAAATCTTTTTCTTGAAAAGATTCTTAGAATCCTTTTCAGTTGTGTCTGCTTTATTTTGTTTGTTTTTATTGGTTGGTGTTTTTTTTATTTAAAGCGGAGAGAAAAAACTTAAAAGATGAAATAAATTTCCATTTGTTAGAGAAAGAAAAAAAAAAAAAAACACTTTTGGGATTTAGATGCACAGCCACTTCACCAAAAGAAAAATATCAGACTCCTTTTAGTTTGAACAAGTTGTCTGTGTTTATAAAGATAAAAATTCAGCTTAGAAGGAAATGAAAATTTATAAATAAATATATAAATATTTAAAATTTGTATTCATCTGAAGATTGTGAAAGCATGAAACTTTAGTAACGAACTGAGCCTTTTTTTTGTTAAGACAAGTTTTGTCTACTTATTTTCAACAGGATCCTCTCATATTCACTGACAAGCTTCTTAGTATCCTTATTACAGGAAGAAAATTAATGTCATCATTTCTAAGACAAAACATTGTGCTAATGTTGAAAGTACTCAGAATAAATGAATATGTATCAATATGATAATTTTCTCTCTTGAGAAGCTTGTCCGTGAACGAGAGGATCTTATTGAAAATAAGTAGACAAAACTTGTCTAAATTATTCAACGAGACATATCTTAATGAAAACTCATATATATATATATATATATATATATATATATATATATATATATATATATATATATATATATATATATATATATAGAGAGAGAGTGATGAAGAAATATAGTTTTAGGGTATGCTATATTTATAGGATAAAGTGCTCAATATCAGAAAGTGTATATAAATATAAAAGTGAACGTTGAAGGCCTGATGATTGCGTTTAGCATGAAACAGTCTGTTGCCTCTGAGTGCTGACTTCAATGTTCACTTATATATTCAAAGATTTTTGAGATCATCTCAGAAGGAAATAATTGAGAAATAAAATTATCTATTTGTTTTGAATTTGTCATGTCTCCCATGTTCATTTTATATTTTGATGGAATTCTAACTTGTTTTGAAAGATTTTTGGAATTCTGTGTTACTTTGATCAAAAAAAGAGATAAACAAAATAGTTTGCTTCATTTGAGAAAATTATTTTTTTAAAATTGAAATTATTTATTTTTCTCGAATCCCATTTGCATAGAAGTGAGTCTTAGCAGAACCATTTTATGAAGAGAGCAACTAATTGCACCTTTGTCTCACATTTTCTATTGACATGAAGTAGAGCAATTATATTGAATCGGTTGTTAGTTCTGTTGCCAAGAAGGTTGGTACAGTGTCATGCCAGACAATTTTTCTCATTGGAATTGATCTTTCACATATATAATTCTGCCATTCACCCTTGCATTGAATATTGCTGCCATATGTGGCCTGGTCCTCTGGCTATATATATATATATATATATATCTTGAGATTCAGGACAAATTCCAAAGAAGTGTCTGTAATGTTATCGACTCTGTCCTGGCATCTTGACTTCAATCACTTTCCCCACTACTGTGATATAGCTTTCCTCTGTCTTTTCTATAAATATTTTCATGGCAGTTGCTCAGATGAGCTCTCCTCTTCCGTACCTTCATTACATGACTTTAAGCATGTTACTAGATTGACTTAGGTCTCATTATTTTACTGTTGAACTAGCTAGATGTAACCATATCTCTTATTCTAATAAATTCTTTGCTTGCACTTCTCACTTCTGGTATTTTCTTCCTGTTTCTTTTTCTTGCCATGTACAATCTTCAAAAATTTAAAAGCAACATCAATCACAGTCTTATGTCTAGCTGAATCCTGTTCTTTTATTGTCCTTTCTCCTCACAATAGTCTTTTCATTCTGTTCCACACCCAGTAACCCCTTGTGTCTTAGTGGCATTATCACTAAATGTGAAATGATTTAAAAAAAAAAAAATGGCTTTAAAAAAAAAAAAAAATGGCTTTAAAAAATGGGATTAATTCTTGTAAGGCAGCATAAACATATTACAAACAGTAAATTTGTTTGGTTTGAATTCCAGTCGAGTTCATTGAATTACTTATGTACTAATAGTCTTGGAAAAGGTATGACTCCATCTCTTCTTCCTCCCCAGCTATGGTTAAATAGATTTAGGTGACAAAATGTCAAGGAGAAAGGAAAACTCTGAATTCAAAGCTATGTATCCCTGGCAAAGCACATACTATGCAGCTAAGGAAAAGATTGTTTGCATTGACGCAATGATTCTGACTATGGCTGACTCCCTTTTACTTTTTTATTTCACTATTTGCAGGTGAAAAAGAGCATCTTTTGTTTACTAATGCCCATATAGATGTTGATATACTAACAAAGTATATTAATTCTGAGTGTGTGATACAAACTGAGGTGAATTTGAAGATATTGTTATAGTGGAACACTATTATTCTATAGTTAATAGACTCACCCACCCATAATAAGTAGGAGTAGTAAGAGTTACGTTGCAGTCGCTCAGTGGTTCGGTCTGAGTTCAGTCTGAATTTTATACGGGTTTTAAAAGGGCATATTTTTGGCCGAGCCCACGGGCTCAGAGATCCCACATTAAACCGGCCTTGTGCCACATGATGCCCACGTGGTGGGGGGGGTGACTAAATACCGTCACTCAGTGGTTCGGTCAGTCAGTCGATGCCGGACGACCGTTAGTCGGATACTAAAGTATCAGCGACCACAACTAGATTTTCTCTGCGTCATACCTATTATGTGAAGTTCCTAAAGTTTTGTACATCGAACCTTTTTTAGGACCAACTTAGTACAAATACAAGCCTCCACTGTGAAATCACTCCATAACAGATATAAATCATACTGTCGCGTTGAGATCTAACGAAAAATGGCTCAGCAACTAATAGAAGCATGTTGATGACTTTGAATCAAAGATTAGATTTTGTTTTGAAAGATAAATTTTTAAACTGTAACTTTGGATCAAACACATTTTGATTCCTGGAAATTTCTTCTACCTTTTTAGCCATGCACTTCAATTTCGTTTCGTCTCTTGCCTCAAGTGCTAAGTAACACTTGACACCAACTGTCATTTTGTTCAAAATATTTGGCACAGCAATTATCATTTGGCATGATGACCTGCTTGAAGGTGGCCAGTGGGTAAAATATTTTGTTTGGGTAAAATTTGGCATCTTAATATTTTTAAATTTTCTATTTACATTTCATTTACCAAAGACTTTATTTGAACTTGAATGGAATATCTTTCTATTCACTTTGAAATCTTTATTTTATGGCCATTTTTCGATTATGTTTTAGCTACTGTTTGCCTTTAAAGAAAACTAAGGAATCTTTGAAAACAATGGTTGCTTGTTTCAGCAAATCACCTGGTTCTACAATGACCTTTTTTTTTTATATAACATATTTTTTTTCATTCATGTTTAAATAGTTTATTTCAATTTAGTATTGGATTAGTTTTCAACTTTATTAAATGGTAATTAATTGTTAAAAAATATGTATTGGTTCCTTTTGAATCAGAAATGTGCTTAATACTTTTTTTTTTTTTTAAATTTGGTAAAATTTCTCCTTCAAATATGAACCAAATAGCAATTGAACTACCTTTTTAAGGCAGCTTTTATTTTTGGCTAGCTTTGGAGTTCTTTAAAATCTATATCATTGAAATAAATGCCTAAATTTTCAAAGTTTTCTGCAAATGGTTTGCAGAACAGCCTTAAAGCTGTTTGAAAATTCCTTTAGAAATTTAAAAAACTTTTAATTCAGAGAAAATTGTACAATAAATGCTTTACTTATTTAACCTAACAATATTTGACAAGTCATATTTTGTGTAAATGACATTTGAGAATGTTGGCTTTTAGCTTTCTAGGTATTTCTGTGGTTTTAAATTTCTCAAGTTGGTGGCTTATATGTAGAAACTACTTTTGTGAAATTTTCTTAATTTTTCATCTCTTAGTTCTGTAAATACCTAAATACTCACTGAATCCTTTTCATAAAGTTTTAAAAAAAAAATGAATCTGGATATGAAACTAATATTTTAATCCACTTTAATCTGTCCATTTTAAACTCTAAACTTACATTCAATAATATTTGAAATGAATATAAATTTTACCCACTCTAATTCCAGAAATATTTTTCCTTGGATATTCAAGTTTCACTTGGGGAACACATTTTAACACATTTTATAACCAGACAATTACATTTTAATATGATGTGTAAAGCACATATTGTGTTATTTTTTATGTGTATAATATCTATAAAATAACAGAAATGAATGCTCATCCAATAACAAAAAAGTGTCTTAAAATATGTTCTAATAGAACAATGGGCACTAAAAAGTTAAAATAAAATAACATTTTTTTTTCCAGAATAATTTTTTTTTTTTTTTTTTTTTTTTTTATATCAGAATTTAGCTTAATATTGGTGGGGGGAGAGGGTTAAAAAAAAAAAACGCTTTCAGCCTTAAAAAAATACTCCATTGACCAAATTATTTTGCTTTGATTATAATTTTGTGTGCATTCAGTTGTTTGGATTTTTTTTATGAATTGGTAAAGTATTTTGTCTCTCATGACAGATTAACAGAATAGATTGAATGGTGGTTGTTCAGGTGTAATAAATTATTTTACATTTCTGCAAATGTATTTAAAAAAAAATGCTGAAATTTTTTTTTATTTTTTTGTATGCTAAAAAGTGTTTTTAAATTCATATCAGTAAAGATTAATTTTTTTTTTTTTTTAAATTTGAGATAATTTTCTTTTAAAATTTTAACTGTGATTTGAATTCTGAACTTTTCCACAGTGTATTTCTTTCTTTTTAATTAGACAAAAATGAACATGAATTTGAGTAATGCTTGTAGGATTCAAATATAAAGAGAAAAAAAAAATTATTTTGGTTTTTGTTGTGCAGACATGTTCATATTGTGAAACATATTTTGTTGTGGCAATATATTAATTTTTTTTTCTGTTTTTAACTATTTCTTGTAAAATTGAAATATTTTTTTGTTTAATGTCATGTCCTTTTAGGATGTAGACAATCATGGCTCTCTACAGATTCCTTTTTCTCTATTATCTGTGAATTGCCTTACTCCCTTGGGAAAGATAGTGGTGTAGTTTCTTATCTTCTCCACAATTTTTCCTTCTGCTAGACTGGTTGCCATCAAAGGCTAGATTGTCCAGTCTACCTTACTATTTAATCCATAGATGGAAGGGAGATAAGATGGAATTATTTCTAATTATAAGCAAATATTTCTTTCTTTTTAAGAAAAAAAAATCAAAATCCTTCAAAAGAATTCCTATCATAATGGTGACAACTTTGGTTTTTTGAATGACTGGATTACTTGAAATTCTTATTCAGGGTTCAAAATGTTCTGAAGAAATTAGACTAGAGATAAAATTAAGCAAGTTTTGTTTCATAAAAAAAATTAATTTAAAGTTAAATTGATTTAAAACAAAACTTAAGATATATATGTAAATTCTTAATTATACATTAAGATAAAATCAAATGTGAACTTGTTTTGTTTTGTTTTGTATTTTTTAAACACTTTAATCTAAAATTGATATCTTAGAAGATATACAAAGAAGTGAATTTTAAAAAAAAATGTCTTTCAACAAGCAGATTATTATTGTGAAATATAATCTTTTTCTATCATATAAAACACAATATGACTTATTGGTCACACAGCCTGATCTCCCTTTCTTGCTAATGAGATATTCTTTTATGGTAACAAGAGGCCTTACTCCATGCCAACAAGTACACATTCTCATGTTACCATAACACAATGTTTCATTTGTAATGAATAAGAACAGGTTTCCAATATCATGCATGTTTTTTTTTTTTGTTTTTTTTTTTTTGGTATGGGTTGTATGAACTTTCTTTGGATATTTTGATGTTTAATGATTAAAAAAAAATTCTATTTTACATATGATAATAATAAATTTAAATGATCAGATTTTTTTTTCATCAAATTCACTCCAAGCAATGCAGCAAATCCACTAATACATAAGGGGTTACTGGATGTGATAGAATTAGAAAACAGAAACATTACTAAGGAATGAGAACAAGAGAAGAGCAATCAGGAAGGCAGTAGATAGCAATCGAAATTGAATTTGAATTTTTGAAGATCAAACTTGACTGGAAAACAAGTTGCCACAAGGAAGAAGTGTGAGAAAAGAAACCATTAGCATAGAACTTAGTTACATCTAGCCAGCTCGATTATAAATTGATAAGACCTCGTCATCCGTCTAGCACTGCTTAAATTCATAAAGTTTAGAGACCATGAAATTATTCATAGAAAAGGCATAAGGAGGAAACTTTACAGCAGTGGGAAAGTGACTGAAACTGAGACACCAAGTCAGGATCAAATTCTATGAAGAAAACCTGATCAATGCTACTGAAAAATTCCTTAAAGGTTGCCATCTTTTCATTTTTTTTCTACAACATGAGTAAACATTTCAAATATTATTTTAGCAATTAGCAAATTATAAGATTTGAACAATTAATCTGCATTTCATATTTTTATATTTAAATAAGATTTCATTGTAATTTTTACACAAGTTTGAATTTACAAACTTCAATTTCAATTCTGTAATTTGTATAAAAACTGCAAAATGTCTTCAGAAAGTTTCTTGATGAAAACTTGGTTACATCAATAACAGTCATATATAAAACATTTAAAAAGAAAATGTTCATTATAAAAATACATTAAAAAAAAATTAATAAGATCATATTCTGAAAAATTCTGGTTTTTTTCTTTTTTTTCTCTCTAAATTTAAAAATGTATTCATTTTATAAAAAATGTCCAATGTTGTTACAGAACCCAGTATTGTCCTTCCTTCCCCCTAATCACCACACTGATTATTTTGTTAACTCTGTTGCCTTGGTCCCTTTGCCACCTCATGCTATTCCTTCAGAGATAAAAGACAAGTTTGAATCTGGACTCTCATTAGTTTGTAATATCTCTGAATTTCTTGCTTCCAGCTTCATCTTAAATGTGTATACAACATAATTCCTTACTTGATACTCAAGTCTCTTGATGATGTTGACAATGATAAGGTTTGTCAGTCACTGTGAATGTTAAATACAAGAGGAAAAATTAAATTTGAAAATAAAATATTTGAACTAAAATTCTTTTTTTTCTATTCTTTTTTTTTGGTCTTGATCCTTTTTTGGCTTCTGTGATTTTAAATTTGAATTGATATTACAAATTAATGTATTGAACAGTAAGTTTTTAATTTGTTTTGAAAGTATTTTCTGGGAATATAATATTGTATTAAATCTGCTATCATATATATATATATATATATATATAAATAAATGAGGTGTGTTCAAAATTTATCTGACTTTATTTTTCCTGCCAAAATTAATGCCATGTAGGCAAAATCCTTTGCTTGGGAGAAAAAGCCACTCTTTCTGCACATAGGCTATGTCAGTTCCCAGCTGTTATGCCTTAAGTAAAGACATGTAGTGTGCACTTGTCAGACCTTTTTCATGCAAGGTGACCAAATGCAATGAACAGTGCTATTGCTTTTGGCAAAACTTGATAGTTGGAGAGTGAGGCACACTCAAGCAGGCCATCCACAAACTGAAAGTTAGAGCTAATAAGAGAAGTTTCAGCAAATAGTCCTGGAAGACTGTTGTGTAACATTCTAGGAAATTGCTCACAAAGTGGGAATATGAATAGGATCAGTAACTTTCATTTTAATGGAGTATTTGTGGATGCGGAGAGTGTCAGCAAAATTCATTGCCAAGGTGCTGGTGGAGAAGCAGAAGCAACTCTGCATGAAAATCTCTCAGAACATACTGAACTGTGCAAACCATAACCTGTACTTTATGAAGCCCATGACTGGTGATGAGACATGAGTTTATGGCTATGACCCGGAAACCAAGTTCCAGTTTTTGCAATGGAATTATCCATCATTGTCAAGGTATAAAAGACCACAACAGGTTCACAGCAAAGTGAAAGTAATGCTAAATTGTTTGACTCCTGTGGCATTGTGCATCATACTTATTATAAAACCCAGGTTGTGTGTGTGTCTGTACGTTTATATATTGGATCGGATTTCCTACATTTTTCAACTGATTTCAACAAAACTTCACAGGACTATGTAAAATTACCTTGCGGTGGTTCTGACAGTGCCAAAAATTGGAAAAACACAATTGTTTTTGCATGAAATCAATTTGAAAACATGATTAACAGGCATCTTAATAAAAATGAAAGGGGGACAACTCATATCGAGTTATACTTATTATAAAACCCAGGTTGTTTGTGTGTGTTCGTTCATATATGGGATCGGATTTCCTACATTTTTCAACCGATTTCAACAAGACTTCATTTTTTTTTTTTTTTGCAGGTAATGTTTCTTATTGTCTTGCACACTTTTTTTCTTTATTTTTACATTCAAAATGCTTTAAAAATTCCATTTACAAGACAATTGTTTATAATAAAATTCTATTCAATCGGTAGACTCATAACAATTGAAAACAATGTTTTTGTTTGAGTTTGGGTTTGACCAATTCATAAAAAAAACAAACTAATTAAGACATGCATGTCCATCAACCTTAAACAATAATCTTTGTCAATTTTATTTTTCAGTCTTTATGTTGGTCGATACTTGATCTATCTCTTACTGTTACATCCCCCGGGCAATGCCGGGCTCTACTGCTAGTCATGAATATATATCATGAGGTCAAACAATAAGAAATAGTAACTGGAGGTTAAACATTGTCTTCATGATGCTGTGCATGGAAAGTGGATGGACATGTAGGCAGTGTAGGATTGGTAACTTCACCATGACAATGCACCTGCTCATTCTTTCTACCCACTTGTTCAACAGGCTCCCTACTCTCTTGACTTGGCACTGTATGACTTCTGGCTCTTTCTCAATCTGAAAACCATGCTGAAACGGAAGTGATTTCAGTCACAAGAGGAAGTTATGAGAAAAGTAATGACCTAACTCTATAGCATTTCAGAGAATGTGCATAAGGGGTGTTACTGCTGGGAGAAGTCTGTGAATTCCAAAGGGGAGTATTTTGAAGGTTTTTAAATAATATTTGTGAATGTATAAAATATTTATTTTTTTTTTTTTGTTTTTAAGTTTACCTCATTATATATAAAAAGTTAAGTTCATTATATTTACTTAAGTGCAAATGCTCTTAGGGGAAAAATATGAATCCACCACTTCTCCTCCCAGCTACGGGTTAAATAAAAATTCTGATAATCCAAAAATGTTTCCACTTTAAATAACCTTAAAAATTTTTTTTTTTTTTTTTTTTTTTTTTTTTTCATGGTTTACCTATCAAAATATATAAGACAATTTGGAGAAACCTCTACTATTTGCCAATGAACAGGGTTATTTATTTATTTTTTTTTTTTTTTTAGGCAATAAAAGCCACTTGGATGCAATGGAATTACTGAGAGTGAAAGAAACAGAGCCCAATAAAAGAACAAAATTCAAGGAGAGAGCTGACTGACATTGCATCTAAGTTTTTGAAGATTGTGGGAGAAGAAACTGTTAGCATAGAACTTCAACAGTGAAATTATGAGACCTAGCTGCCAATCTAGTACTGCTCTTAAATTTGAAGTCAAGGTAAGCTCATCAGAACAAATATCATAAAACTATTTATAGAAAAGGCACAAGAAAGCCATGTTATGTTGGTGGGAAAGTAATTGAAACAGATACCAGGTAAGGATCAATAAAAGATATTTAGATATATAGCAGAAGCACTACATCAGATGCAGCAGCAATATTTGATGCATGTGTCATATTTTCTTTTTAAACTAGTAATATCTTTTTTTTTTTTTTTTTTTTTTTAAGATGAAGTTTTATAAAACATGATTAATTTTGAGTAACTTTTTTTTTTTTTAAAGTTAATAATATTTACTAGTATTTACTTTAATTTTTTAAGATTGGTTAAAAAAAAATTCCTGAAGGCAATACTGCTAATAATACTTGTAGAATTAATAGCAGCAATAACATTTTTATTAAAAATTTTTCTCTCCAGAATCTATCTATGTCTACCATTTGTTCATGCTTAGAATACTGCTGCCACCCCTGCTATTTACCATGAGCTTTTTGATAAAATCCAAAGAATCAGCAATATTATTGGTCCTGATCTGGCAACTTGGTTTCAGTCATTTCCCACCCTGTGTCTTTTCTATAAATACTTTCATGGTAATTGTGCAAATGAACTCTTTGCTCTGGTACCTAGACTTTAAGTGCAGTACTAGACTGGCATCAAGATCTCATCAATTTACAGTTGAGCTGGCTAAGATGGAGCTGTAAGTTCTGTAACTGTTTTTCTCGCTTGTGGAACCCTTTTCTAGCTCCATGCTTTCCAGCCAACTTTAATCTGCAAAAATTTAAATGCAATGTCAATTACTATCTATTGTCCTCCAGATTACTCTTTTCTCTTCCTACTCATTATTAATGTTTCTGTTGCTAATTCTTCCACACCACTTAACCCCTTGTGACTTAGTGGCTTTACTGTCATACCTGAGGTGAAATCAATTATAAATAATAAAAAAAATAGAAATACTCATGGAAATTTAATGAATTTAATGCATTGTTGGTGATTCGTACTCCTTTTAATTTAGAAAAATAAATTTTTTTTTTTTTTTTTTTTTTAAGAGAGGGATTGAAATGGATATTTATAATTGTTGACCTCTGAGGTTACCATGTATAATAAATGTAATTTTCATTGTTTTAAGCAAAAAATAAGTATTATGTTTACAAAATTCAGATAATTAATCCTTAAGTTTAGGTTTTCCTGTTTGAATTTTCTGATGAATCTTAATTCTTCAGTTAATGATTGAATAAGCAGTTCTACAACAATAAAATATCCATAGGAATTCATTATTAAGTATTTGAGCTTAACGACTTTAACAAAATATTACAATAACAATCATAAATAGGAATGCTGTTCATTATTTTAAGAAGGGGGTACAAATGAAAAAAAAAATTGAAATTGCCAAGTTTTTGAAACAGACATTAAACACTTCCCTTTTGTCTTTCATTTTCTCACTAAAACCAAGTAGCATCTTTAATGTCTTTTCTTACATGATCAAAATGGAATAGTCCATTATTTTTGAGATGTTTGCAGGGCATAACGGTCATGTTAACTCAAGGAGGGACAAGCAGCATTATAAGATGCTACTCATATTTCAGTGATGTGGAGTAGTTACTGTATGGGCAACAGTCTGTCTTTCATAACTTCCTCCCCCTGGCCTTATGCTCTGGAGAGATGAGAGACAGCAGTTGTGACACTGTGTTTGAAACATCTTTCAGAGTGTAACTTCATATTCTCTTGAGATTGATGGATGCCTAATCTAACAGTCACTGGTGTTTTTTTTTTTTTTTTTTTTTTTTTATTGTTGGCAAAGCAATTGAAGAATGAGGGATTGTTTCATAATAAATATATCTCTCTATCCAGAGGCTAGAGTTCATTCCTTACAGCAAATAAGCATTATAACTGTAACAACAACATTATCTTTAATTTTTCAAATGATGAAGCATTTTCAAACATTAATCTTAGTGAAAATTCAAGTCTTTGCAAGTTCAAAAATTGCACAAATCCTAAAAGAAGGGAAACAACTCTGACAAATATTACGATGTTGTTGGCTTCAACCAATTTAAGTCAATTTTTAAAATTTATACAATTTTAATCTAATACAAAATTTTACTTCATAACTTTTTATTAGTTTAATGATATTTTCAAAAAGATCATTTCTTCCATGTGAAACGAACACTGAGTTCAATGTGTGAAACACATTTTTCTTTTTTGCTATCCTTACTGGCATCTTTTAAATTATCAATACTTGGACTAGCAACAAATACAGAAAATTTTTTTTTTTTTTTTTAAAACAATCAAGATCATTTTTTTAATTGATCAAAATTATTCATTCATTTATTCAAAATTGTTCTAACAAAACCTCAAGATGTGGACAATGAGATTTAGATTTCAGATATTTTATTTACATGTGGACTAATGTTCTTTGATTATCACAATGTTTTGGTTATTGTACTCTCCAACACAATTTCTCCAGGTGTTTGTCAATCCAGGTAACTTTCAGGAAATTTGAATCCTCTATTACTCTGATTGAGAGACGCTAGAAAGCCAGAGGACACAATGGAAGAAATGTGATAATAGCAGAGATAAGGACAATAGTCTGAATGTAAATAACTTTTCTCCAGCTATGGGTTAAATAGCAGGGCTGGTATAATCTAATTTTATTTATTTATTTTGTTTTTTTTAATCAAATTTACCCAAAGCAAGGCTAGTAAAGCCACTAAGACACAAGGGATTACTATATGTGAAAGAAAAGAAAACAGAAGAACCATTACTTAGGAGTGAGAACAATAGAAGAGTAATCAAGAAGACAATAGATAATGATTGACATTGCATTTAAATTTTTGAAAATCAAAATTAACTGGGAAGCACAGAACCAGAAAAGAGTTCCATAAGTGAAAATTACGAGAAAAGAAACTGTTAGCACAGAACTTAGTTACATCTAGCCAATTCAATTGTAAATTGATGAATCTGGTACTGCACTTAAAATTCAAAAGTCTAGGTACCATAGTGAAGAGCTCATTTGAAGAATTACTATGAAAGTATTTATTTATTAAAGACATTTTTATGTTTAACGTTCTTTTTTATAGATACAAGTATTTAAGTAAATACTCTGTTTATAATAAACAGTATTAAATAACATTTACCGGCCTGAATGTCTGAGAAATTTTCATAGAAAATATTCGTCCTTTGACAGGATTCGAACCTGCATCCTATACGGAACCGTCATTTACGCTGACGTGCCTTACCGACCAGCCACAAAGGAGCGTTCGGTAGACAAGGTCGAATTTACTGCTTATAAACTTCAATCTTCCATGAATCTCATACATTCATAACTGCTCTGGCGTATCAAATGTAAACAAATGACGTCATATATTAAGAAATGGACAAAGTCCGACAATTTATTTATTAAAGACATTTTTTTATTGTATCTATAAAAAAGAACGTTAAACATAAAAATGTCTTTAATAAATAAATACTTTCATAGTAATTCTTCAAATGAGCTCTTCACTATGGTACCTAGACTTTTGAATTTTAAGTGCAGTACCAGATTCATCAATTTACAATTGAATTGGCTAGATGTAACTAAGTTCTGTGCTAACAGTTTCTTTTCTCGTAATTTTCACTTATGGAACTCTTTTCTGGTTCTGTGCTTCCCAGTTAATTTTGATTTTCAAAAATTTAAATGCAATGTCAATCATTATCTATTGTCTTCTTGATTACTCTTCTATTGTTCTCACTCCTAATTAATGGTTCTTCTGTTTTCTTTTCTTTCACATATAGTAATCCCTTGTGTCTTAGTGGCTTTACTAGCCTTGCTTTGGGTAAATTTGATTAAAAAAAACAAAATAAATAAATAAAATTAGATTATACCAGCCCTGCTATTTAACCCATAGCTGGAGAAAAGTTATTTACATTCAGACTATTGTCCTTATCTCTGCTATTATCACATTTCTTCCATTGTGTCCTCTGGCTTTCTTGGCAGCAATATCCCTTCTTTTTTTTAACTACATATGAGACTTTTATTTATATATATATATATATATATATATATATATATATATATATATTCTAACCAAAATAACAAAACAACAAATTTAGATCAGTTTTAAGTGACTTTTATTTTTGCAATGAATCCAAAACTGATGGTTTATGAAATGTATTCCAATTTAAGAAGACAGTTTTAAAGACAAATTTAATCTGGGTGTAAATATTTAAAAAGAAAATAAGTGCAATTCTGTTTGAAGAAACTGGACCGCTAAGCCACATGTCTTCATAGAAATATAAAAATCTGTTACAACTTTTTTGTTTTTGTTTTGCTTACAAACTTCAAAGAAATGAAACAAAAGAAAATGTGATGGGGAAAATGAATTGAATGAGAAGTGGGAATGGAAAAAAAAATGCCCAAAATTTACTCAAAAAGGAACATTGGTTTAATAGAAAAAAAAATGCTAAATTTCCAATCAAAATGTATCAGAAATGAAGTAACCCTGTCTCTCACTTGTAATATCTTTTCATTTATTCCTTTTCTCTTAGCAGAATTTTTTTTGTCATTGTTCAAATTATTTCAATACATACAAGAGGCAAGAATTGGAAGAATGTGTTTATTTCATTGGATCTTTCTCTATATTTCTGAGGTGAGGTATTGTAACTACACTATTTACATTGTTCAGACTGTTGTCCTCATTTTTGTTGTCATATTCACAACACTTCAGACATTGTACACTCAAACCTTCTTCAGATGATTTGAAATTCTAATCTCCTGAAAAATACCAGAGTGTACAACGGCCAAAACATTATGATGAGAACAATAGTTTGAACAGTGTTCATTGAATGTTGTTTACTTTAAGGTGACTGATGTGCTTTTCATCTGGGGCAAATCTACAAACTGGATAAAACTGTTTTTGGTTAAAAAAAAAAAAAAAAAAAAAAAATTCTCCAATCAGTGCTGATAATATTTACTGTAGCAAATGTAATTCCCTGCTAGAAAATTTTTTTTTTTTTTTTTTTTTAAATTATGTTCCTTAATTTTTATAGTTGGCAATGAGGAACAGTTGTATTAGGATTTGTTCTTATTGTAAATGATCCCCTATCTTTGTATGATTTACAAGGAGTGATGCTTTATCTAAAATACTTTTACAAAGCTTCTCTGTGGGGATGACACTGAGTAACTTTCAAATCAGGAAACAACTTTCTAGAACAAGTGAATAACATTTCATGGTTTCAAATCCAAGAAAAAGTTCAATGAAAGGAGTCAGATATTTATAAATTTTATTTTTTTTTATGACTGACAGTAAAGTAGAAAATTAGGAAAGTGTTAACACTGTCAAGAGAAAACATGGCGGTCATAGTTAAAATCTGTTGATATTTTTATTTTTGTTTTGCCCACTAATTGATCTTTTGTGATTATGTAACCGAATTAAATGATTTCATGTCTATTTGCTTAAATTCTTTTGTTTTAACACTGCCCACTAATTAAACCATATCTCCTCCTTCTTTCAGTCTAGCATTCCTTTTTAGAACTGATGTATTATTAGTGACATAAAGCCTTTTTTGAACTTGGAATGGCATTCTTATAAAGAGACAGTGCTATAAAATATCAAGTCTTGTGAGGAAGACTGTAAAGTGTCAAAGTCTTCTGAATTGTAAAGGGTTAATGTTAGAAAATACTTGGTTGTTAGATATAGCCTTGTTGAAAACTTCAAATAAATATTTGAGAAGTGTGCCACTCTAGACTGGGGGACAGAAATTCTGGAGAAACAATATTTTCTTAGGTTTATTACTTCCATTTTTATCTATCTAAAAATAATGTTGCTATGTATTTTATTGATTGGCAATACAAATTCATGACAGAAAATTTATAAATGTTGGGATATGAGAGAGAGATTTTTTTTTTTAATCAGATAACCAAATTGATTGGTCCCCATTGTTATTTCATAACTCACAGTTGACAAGTGGAGTTGTACTAGTTTTGAGTTGAAACCTTAAATAATAAGGAAAAAGTCTAGCATTAGTGAAAGCAGCAGAGAAATTATTTTAAACTTTCTTTGTGAAATATTTTTCAGATTTCAAGAAATAAGTCCATTTCATGAATTAGAAGTCAAAGGTTACATCTCCAAAATAAATGAAAGGAGAAAATCTTTGCATTTCTATTTTTTTTTTTTTTTATGTACAATGATTTAACAATCGATTAAAAATAATTTTCGGCAAATAAACATGGAAGCTTATTTAAATGATGACTCATGAATAATTTACTTGTAGATGAAATGGATTTATATAATTTCTTCTCTTTGACAATAAGAAAAACAGGATTGAGAATTTTGAGGCTTAACTGGAAATTCATTTTTGTTATAGTCAATGTTTTGACCAGCCTAGTCTCTATCCAGCATCAGATCACACACATACATAAGCATTAAAAAAAAAAAAAAATCCTGTCACGATTTCATTTCCAAGTTATATAAAGCCATCACTGATTTTCTCTCTTAAATTCAGTGACCACGTTAGAAGTAATTAAACTAATCCCTCACTTTATACAAACTTAAACCTATCAACGATGAAATTCATGATGAAATGAAAAGCTGATTCATTGTTTAAACACTTGACAGATTCTTTGAAACCAAATGAAATATTCCTTCAAACTCTGATAAGACCTTTCAAATTGTCTTATCAGAAATGATTTTTGCAATAATAGCAGTTAGCTTTTTTAGACCAACAGAGATCGAATTACTACACAAAACAAAATTTAAATAAGTAACAAAAATTGATTTTTTGCAGCTCTATAAAATATTTAAACTTAATTTTTTTCCCCCCCATTGTGCATAGTTTATTCAAAATGGATGTTGACAGTTTGTTTTTTTTTTTTTATTTTTCTTTCTGCAAGATGACATTCATCTTAAAAGAAAAATTAAACAACAAATTTTTTTTTTCCTTAAAGGAATGTGAAAGTTCTGAAATTACTATTCCTATTTCCAATGAAGGTTAAAACAAAAAAAAAAAAAAATCATGAAAACTTAAAAGGGGAGGTGGGGGAAGTGATAGCTTTTTTTTTTTTTTTCTCTTTAAGCTGTGATGTTTGGTTCCACAACAGCTTTGACATCTTTTGGTGATTCACAAGCTCTGAGTAAAGGATCTTGCTCAAGGAATTCATTAAGTTCTTGTTCTAAATCCATTGGCAATGGGTTTCCTTCTCCTGTTCCAATTGCAGGTAAGATAGAAGAATTGCTTGGGTCAATGTCACTCATATTGTAAGCACTTGAAATCAAGTCTTCTCCTTCTATAGGGTTTGTTGTGATGCCCATTGCATTACGAAGGGCTCGAACACTGACAAGGCCACCAGGATTGGCCTGGAAAAAAAAATAAAGTAAAAATATAAAAAGTATTCAAAGAGAAAGAATTTTTATTTGGATTAATTTAAGATAGTTATCAGTTTATATCACACTCACCTGCTTGGCTAACTCTCGCAATTCTTGAGTCACTTTATTGGCTGAAAAAAATAAATAAATAAATAAAAATAATTTAAAAGTTAAGAGTGAAATTACTATTTTTTGTTTAAATTCTTCAAAGGAGAAAAATGTGAAATTTAGACTTTTATTTTATGTTTAATTAAATATATGAATTGACTTTTTGACAGATGAGATAACTAGAATTGTGTCCTTCAACCAATGTTAAGATTTTCTGGTTTAGCTACAAAATTACAAAGTAATGTTGAATTAAATAATTATTTAACATTTATTACAGCAAATTGTCCTACTGAACAACAGCCTAGTGGATAAGTGTTGGTTTGTGAATTTGGGTTGGGCAGTGGGTACAATAACTGAACAGTACTAAATAAAAATAAGAACTAGACAATATCCTTAGACATGAGCAGTGGAACAAAAACAGTCAATAGATTAAATAAAGGGTTCAGTTCAGAATTCACTGTAGGTTACCCAGATCGATATACACCTGAGGAAGGCCAAAATGTGATAGCAACAAAAAAGATTACAATAGTCCAATTATAAATAGTGTAAATAAATATTTCACATTTAATATAAACAACTTGCATCAATTGCAAAAGATAGATATTATTTTTTATTTTTTTTTTTTTTTTTTTTGTAAATTTCAAGGTTGGCTTTCTCTTAAAGTTTTGCTGTAATGGAATGTCCCACACTTCCTATGTGGACTGACTATAGCAATATATATATATATATATATATATATATATATATAGTGAGCACAGGATATACCTGGGGGCTTGCTTCGGCAATTAGTTGAAGATTTGTCTCCAGTTAAGTTAGTCAAACTATTTGGCTTTATGACAGAGAGGAACCCAGACGAATCTATGCCAAAGGGCAGAGTCTTGTCTGGGGTAGTAGACAGCTACCTGACCCTGTTTTTTACAGGGTCTATGGGGAATTTTTGCCCGAGCATACGGGCTTGGATAACCCAAGTTAAATTCAGCCTTGTGCTACATCTGACCGCATGGGGCGGTTGGCAAATATCCTTGCTTTGGGAATTACTAGCCTGCTACCTTTGGTAGTAGTGTATTCTCTTTTATAATAAACCTCTCTTTCTTTAATCTACATGCATGTTGCTGTTCCTTCACTTGAGTACCACCTTTGTCTGTTTGTAACCTCTTTAAGGATGCTTTTTGATACTACAGAGTTTCATCAAATGCTCTTAAAGCACATGAGGTATTAGCAGAATCATGATGGCTACTTACCAAGTTGGGTTTCTTTTTGGGATGGTCCTGGAACAAAAGCTAAATGGACAGGAGGTTTGGCGCTTAATCGATCATGTTGAGTGGAATGAAGGTCTTGGATCAGCCCAGCTGTATAATCCAGCTTCTGTTGCAATTCCTTCTCTTTAGTGATCTCTTTTTCTGCAACAAATGAAAATAAATAAATTTAAAATGTCATCCAACAGGGACCATGTAAATAAATGCCAATTCTATCAGGCCATTGGAGGAGAAAAAGGTTTTTTAAAATGAATAATTCAAGGTATTTGACTCTGGAGAATGGAGTTGTGGCTTATCAGTTCTTTAAAAGATGCAGAAATTGTTCAGGCAAGAATGAACTTTAAAACGCCTGGTTCACAGATTACCCACATTTCCTTTTGGGCAGATTTATCCTGTGTATTGCTTACTTTGTGGAACAGACTCCTATGTGGATGCTTCCACAAGCGCTACAATCTTAACCTCTTCAAGTCAAGAGTCAATCATTATCTATCCTCATAATATCTGCTTCCTTCTTACATTCATATTGCACACCTAATTTAGTAACCTTCTGCTTTGTATTGAATGAACATTAGTATCCTTGCTGAAACCTCATGACAAGTGAACTGAACAATAACAAAAGGGTTTGTCAATGAAACTTCAGAATTGAAGTACTGAATATAATATCAATCAGCTAAGTGACAAATTTTATATCATGAAGAAACAGTTTATACAAAGAATAAACATATTTCATCTTAGTGTTTGCCTGTGTATGGGAAAATTGTGCCTTGAAGATGACAATTTGGAATTGTTGAAAGTACTTGGCATGAGTGTTCCATCTGACAACAACTCAAATATAAGGATCTTATTATTCAAGGAATTGATAGTAAGTTAATGTCTAAGTCTTGTTAGTGAAGTGATTTTGCCATTAATCACATTAACATTGCTATTTAATTCTTTGTATAAATTGTTTCTTTATGGGATTATATATATATATATATATATATATATATATATATATATATAAAGAAGTAATAGTGTTTTATCACTTTAAATGTTATTTTGGTGGATATCCATATTTGACATGCTCTGTTTATTAAACAGCATATTTATTTATTTTCATCTACTAGCATCAATATTTGAGAAATATTAAATCCAGCAAGATTTGAAACTGCATCCCCCAGGGCAGAGGGAACTGTTGTTAGACCCAATGTTCTTTAGATCAGCTCAGCCACAAAGAACTTTGTCACTCAAGCAATGCTGAATACTACCTTTAAGCAAACTTTTTCTCATCATAGATACTCAAAATTTCATATCTAAACATAAAAAAAACAATTTCTAAAGTAATAAAATTTTTGTTTATTAATCCAACAGATTTTACTGCTTTAAACATTATTTTGGTCAGTAGATACTCATATTTGAGTAGATGCTCCATTTATTTATTAAACAGTAGATTTATTTATTTTCCTGAATATTCGAGAAATCTTATTAAAGAAAAATATGCATTCTTGAGTAGGATATACAAGATAGACTGTCCTGGCAATTTTGACATATGAGGATCCAACAATCTCTTTCAGTTTATATGTTTGTGTCATATGTAACACTTCAATCCCACTAATGACTTGCATACAAGTTTACGTATTGTCCAACAGTAAGGATCTCTTGATATAGCAACAGGAATATTTGCTGATGCTTTTCTCTTTTTTTGCTGGTCAATGCAAATGAATTCAAAATTTCTGATAGCACTCTGACACAAATGTCTCCAGTTAGTGCTATCCAGGGCAACTTGTTCAAAGTCAGTATGAGGCACATTGACAGCTGAGAGTTTACTCTTTAGCTTGTCTTTATACCTGTGCAACAGCTGTCCAACACTCCTTTGTCCACCGTCAAGCTGGCTAAAATATAAATTCTTTTTTTGTTTTTATTGATCCTTTCAACAATTCTAATAATAAAAATGGAACTTTTGCAGGTTTTTAATGATACTTATAAAAATGAAAAAATGCTGCCTAAATACACCACACCTTAAACTTCCTATTTTCTTGAAAAATTCCTCAATGCTCATGTTAAATTCATGGCATTTTTTATCATCTGTAAGTAGGACCACATCTGTTGTTTCATCTGAGAGATTGTCCAATATTCACTGCTGTATAGGAGATTAGAAATTATATTGTAGTTCAGCACTCTGCTCCACACCATTAAATAATAATAAAAAAAAAAAAAATCATTTTAAGTTAATTTTTACAGTTAGCAGGGATTAATTTTAACTTGAGGAGGAGGTGAATCTACTTAAACTCATATCTATTTCATGAACTTAGGTAGGGGGACTATGTCAAAACCAAAATGTAGAGTAGGAGTTTGCATACTGCAAATGAAGAATAAATCCATATTTTAACAAGAAGATAGCTCACCAAAATAATCAAGGAATGATAAATCCATTCCCAAGTCTGTGGACAAAGATTTGAGAGAATTGAAGTCAACATCCAATGCATCTTTCTGAAAAAAGATAAACAAAATAAGAAAAAATTAGTGACATTTTGAAAGAAATAGAAGCAATATAAAATTCAAAGCAGAAATTATGATAAATGGAAAATAATTTGTTCAGATTCTTTCAATCAATGCCTAAGCATAAGAAATAAAATTTAACATAAAAATTTAAGTGTAAAAAGATGAATTACCATTTACATTGTTGTCATCATCTTTATTGCCATATTCACAATGTTTTGGCCATTGTACACACCAGTCTTCTTCAGGTAATATGTTGGAATTTCGAACTGAACCCTTCATTTAGTCCATGGGGGTAGATTGTTCTAATTCCACATGATGCACCTTTTAGTAAATCAACTTACCAAGTTTTTGTTCCCTCTAGTGTGGCCAGGTATTGAACTCACAACTCTCTAACTGAAACTGAGAAAACAATCTACTCCCATAGACTAAATCAGTGGTTCCCAAACAATTTTTCTCTGGGCTGCATTTTTGTAATGAAAATTTGCTTGCAAATCACCAAATTTTATGTGATAAAAAGTATGTTTAAAAATAAAAAGACAGAAAGGGTTAAAGCAAGATAACTGCAGATTCAAAGTCAGAACATTATCATTGATCACTCTCTCCTCCAACTTGCAGACCCTAGTTACTATATTCCTAATAGTTGATATAATGCAAAAAATATCACAATGATAAAATTGGTCAATAATTATTTATAACTATTTATACTGGGACTCATGCATGTAATCCATAATAATATTTTAAAGTTTAAAATTACATTTATTTTTGGCCTATGGATTTTTTGAGACTTTTTTAATCTTTGATTGTTTTTCAATCATTCCACCTCACCTGATATCCTCTTCTGCCACACTGTTTGGGAACCACTGAACTAAATAAAGGGTTCGGTTTGAAAATTTAAACATATATCATCTGAAGAAGGCTAGAGTGTATAATGGCCAAAACGTCATGAATATGGCAATAAAGATGAGGACAACAGTTTAAACAATGTAAATAGTTACAATACCTCATTTCAGAAATATAGACAGATGTTGAATTACCAGTTTAAAAGAAAAAAAAGAAAAAAAATAGGAAAAAAAAAGAAGTTATTTTTTAAATTGTTTTTGTCCTTTAAACATTTTTTTTTTATAGTAATTCAATTCACTACTTTTTGTGTGCAGATAGTATGATGGTTATTGGTATGGATTGATTTTTTTTCAAACATATTACTCCAAGAAAGACAATAATGTCACTAGGCCACGAGGGTTTACTGGGAGTGAAAGAAAATGAGAAGACTTTAGTAAAGAGAAAAGACAATAAAAGAACAGGATTCAGAAAGACAAAAGATGGTGATTGGCATTGCATTTAAATTTTTAAAGATTGTACATGGTAGGCAAGCAAGAAATCAGAGGCAGTTCCACAGGTAAGAAGTGTAAAAAAAAAAAAAAAAAAACTATTGGTATAGAACATTCAGTTGCATCTAGCTACTTCAATAGTAAAACTGTGGGACCTAATTGCCAAGGTTTAAATTCATGCAGTCGAAGCATCAAGGTAGAAAGTTTATCTTTCTGCAACATGAAAATATTTGCAGAAAAGATGGAGGGAAGCCAGATCATGCTGGTGAGAAAGTGACTGAAGCTGAGATGCCAGATCAGGATCAATCATATTACAGACCCTTCTTTAGATTTTATCAAAAATCTCAAGATATATAACAGGAACATCAGACTAGACATGGAAGCAATATTTAATGCACAGACAAATGGTAGATTTATAAAAATGCAAGAATGATTCTGATAAGAAAAATAGTCTGGTGTGGCACAATGGACCAATATTCCTAGCAGCAGACCAAGCAATTGATTCCATATAATCACTCCATTTCATATCAGTGGAAAACATGAGACCAAGAAGGGACAAAGATGCTCTTTTAGAGGTTAGCATCAGCCATGGTCTGCAGGCAGAAAAGGTTGTTTGTGGTGATTAAATGAAAGAAGTTTTGTTTTGAAGGTCTTCAAATTTACAAGCCATTCTTTGCCCCAGTTAACCACTCATTGGAGGTCCTTTCAAAGAGCAGTTACAAATTTTACTTTAACAGACTCGCTACTGAGACAGGAGTAAATAGTTGTATCATCAGCATAAATACCTTGTTGGGAACTGATAACATCAAGAAAATCATAGATGAAGATAAGGAACAATGGAGGTACAAGGATAAAGCCCTGGGGATCACCATTTTAATGCAAAGTAAACTAGAAGTATGTCCTTGAGTTGAAAATTCTGTCTAGTCTGTTGTGTTCACTTTTGCATAAATATCCTTGTAAAATGCATGAATCCATTTCTTCTGCCCCAAACTATGGGTTAAATACCACAGAAGACTGGGTTCTATCACCAAACCATAGAGAAGGCCACAGAATACCAGTGCACTATCTTTGCCAAGAATGCATGGCAACGCATAAATACCACTAAGATGCAGTGAAAGAGAATGAGAAAACTTTAGAAGAAACTGGAAACAAGGGATAAACCTCTAGTTCTGTTCAAAAGACAGAGGAGGAGTGTGAACTGGACAATAGGTGAATATATCTACTCCTATTGAAGAAAATAAATGGTAAATAAAATTTCAGATTTTAGGCAGATGTTAGAAGTATAGAGTTGTAGTAGACTTTAGAAGGAACCAAAAACCCAATTCTAAACAGGAAACAAGGGATAAACCTCTACTCCTGTTCAAAAGATTGTGCTTGCTTTTTTTTTTCCCTTGCTTTTCTTGCCTTCAACATTTCAAGTGCTTTTAATATAACTGATTACCAACATTAGTGGTGTGCCTACCATAATTCAATAGTTATCAAATTTATCCTAAGCACAAATCCTGGGTATCAAAGTCAAATTTGGCAAAAGAATGCTCACTTAAGAAGCAATAAGGGTTTGTGGCATAATTAATAAAACAGACTTGAAATTCTTGTTTCTATATTTTTTAATTTTTTTTTAGATCTTCAAAAGCTGAAAGGTGATACAATCCATCGAGCAATGATGGGGGTCATTTTGGTTAAAATGAAGCACAAGATAAACTGACCTGTGCACCAGAATCGACTGCGGCCATCGCTTGGTCCAACTCCGCAGCGGCTTGAGCTTGTTTCTTAGTTTCTTCTTTTCGACGCTGGGGAGAAAGGAAGAAAAAAAAAAAAAAAGCGTTCACAAATGAAAATCATCTTTGAAAGAAAAATAAACAGCAAAAGAAAACACAGTCATTGTGCATTTATTTCAATGAATGAAAGAGTTGATATGAAGTTTAATACAGATTTCTTGTTTGTAAAATGGAGGTGAATAGAGAAAATATTTACCTGATCAATTTGCCACTGCACTTTGCTATGTTCTCCATTGGTGAGGGCATCCAGCATATTATCCACCATTTTGATGGTGGTGTCACCAGTTGATTCAGCAAATGACATTATGCTACAAGAAAGAATGGTGGCAATTTGAATTTCAAAATCAAATCCTTTTTTAAAATTCAAAGCAGAACCTATGATAAAAAGAAAATAATAAAAAAGTGGCAAGGCAGGGAGAAAAAAAAAGAAAGAAGCTACATTACTATAAATAATATTTTACATCTACTGAAATAGTGTCATACCTGAATTATTAATAGACTCTCCCACACATAAGTAGTAGTAGTAGCGGTCGCCAGTGGAGCTCAGTGGGGTTGAGTGAGTTTGTCAGACATTGAAGTATCAACCATCACAACTAGATTGCTGCGTCATTAATCATTATTGCAAGTTCCTAACGTTTTGTACGTCGGACCCTTTAGGGACCGACTTAGCGAAATACAAACCTCCACTGTGAAAACTACTCTACAACAAATAGATATCTCAGTTTTATTTTATTTTTTTTAATAAAATTTTCTAGACATACATAACTGTATTTTTTTGTTGATGCAGGACTGGGATTAATCTCACAAAGCAAGGTGGGTCCTGCCTGACAGAAGTTTTGTCACAATGATTTGAGTCAAGATTTTAGAAAGCTGGATATTCTTCCTGACGCTGATGGTAGTCTGTATACTAAGTGTTTTTATTGAGACACCAACTGTAAGAAGGTTGCCCATTCAAGGCTTGAGACCCCATCCTAGCCATTTATATATATATATATATATATATATATATTATGAAATGGACAAAGTCTGACAATTATTTTAAGACATTTTTATGTTTAACATTCTTTTTATAGATACAAATATTTAAGTAAATGCTCTGTTTATAATAAACAGTATTAAACATTCAGGCCGGTAAATGTTGTTTAATACTGTTTATTATAAACAGAGCATTTACTTAAATATTTGTATCTATAAAAAGAATGTTAAACATAAAATGTCTTAATATATATATATATATATATATATTGGCTCCTATAAGATGCTCACCTGCCCTTTGACAGGTATTGTTTTTTTTTTGGCCTGTGAGGTGACATGCCACTCTCCCCACCAGCAGAATAGCTTGTTTAGACACCAACCACCCATCCATGTAGCAGGCTGTGTTGGGTTACATGTTACAATTAGCAGGCCTAAGCCTGACCTGACCACAAGAAAAAACAAAAAAACAAAAAGAAAAAACAAAAAAAAAACACAAAAGTGAAATCTACCAGCCCAGATCATCAAAAGTCTTATTAAAGAAAATGAGAAAATGTATCTATTGGAAGGAATTGAACTTGCATTCTCCTATTTCTGGGAAGCCATCATAGTTAGGCTTGCCATTACCATTTTCAAGAAAGAAGCATATTTCATCGGGACTTTTCAGGATTTGTATCTGTTAACTTATGGCCAATTCTATAAAATACTAAGGAGTTTAATGGGTTTATCCCAATCAAGGTCATTTCTGTGTGTCTTTAGATTTCTTCACTATATATGTTGTATGGTATTGCAGGAAGTCTATTTTATCTGTCCCAGATCCAGATGCATTGCTGATTCTGCATTTTAACACACTACCTTTTCTTGACATTCTATTAATCAGAACAATAATGAATTAAATTAAATTTCAAGGTTTACTGAAAACCAATAAATTAAGTCATTTTATTTTTATTTCCAAAATAAAATAAAATTGGGATTAATTATAGATTTCTATCTAACACCTCTTACGACATATAGCCCTGAATATCTACATGAAGACAATTTTATATATCTTTAAATTCTTTCACTACTACAATCATTTCTCACACACGAGTAAAATTGATTGAATGATTTGTCTTTTATGGCTTATCAACCTTTTACAGGTTATTTAAAACCAGCAAATATTTTTGAATGGTAAGAATTTTTTTTGAGATAATAATGACTTTCTGATACATGTCCTACTATTTAACACATAGCTGGGGGGGGAGAAGAGGTAGATTCCTACCTTTCCCAAGAGTATCTGAGTAAGTGTATATAACGAACATGGCTGGAATTGGATTGCAACTCTCAGACTTCACATTCCGAGCTGTTATCCATTATACTACCCACACATACAAGCTTACAGCACTTGGTATTCCCAAGTAGTCACCCATCTAGGTACTGACCAGGATCAATATTGCTTAACTTTGCTAATCGGACAAGAACCAGTGTTTTGGCATGATATAGCTGGAAGTCCATGAGTAAAAGCATTAATTTGCAAACTATATTTTGAAAATTTTTACTTAGCAATTTTTTTCTTAACTGGCTCAAATGAATCAGTTTCTAATTATCTGAAATAATTTCAGATTTTTATCTCAATAATCTGCAGTTTGGGATGCATAAAATCAAGAGAGTTACTGATTAGATACATGCTTACTTTCTTTAAAATTCTTTGAATACAAGTCAAAGAAACAAGGATCTTGAGGTCTTTTTCTGATAACCCATTATCTGAAGATTATAGGAATGACCATTTCACATTTGTCAAAATTAAAAAAAAACATTGATTTTTTTTTTTTAATAATTTTAGAAGGGGTGTTCTGTCCATAATACCAATACAGTGTAAAATCGATCCCTGACTTTTTACAGAGTTATTTGGACTTACCTGGTTTGCATACAAAAACAGATTAATAAAGATATTATCGTATTTTCTTGAGTATAATATGACCCTATGTTTCTGAAACCATAAATAAATTATACCCTTGAGTTTGAGTATAATACAAACCCGTAGTAGAGTCCTCCCTATGTAAATTCTTTTTGAAAAGTTGTAATATATTATCCATTAAAATCTTAATGTCATACATATATTTCACTAAAATATTTCATTTTTCACAATATTAAGGAGTTGAAATGAACGGAATGTTTAACCATTGCATGTTTGTTCTCCTAATTTCTGTTTCAAAACTTATCTTTGAATTTTCAGGGAAAGATGCTAACTAGACATACCCGGTAATACATTTTAAAGTGTTAATTAATCTATCACCCTTTTCTGTTTGATATGACTTTGTTATATGTCTATATATTAATAAACTATGGAAATAAAAAAAATATTGTCTTTCATTAAGAATGAAGAGAGAAAATTTTATAAGAAAATCAAAATACAAACAAATTTTATTTTGTGGGCAAAACTGGGTGGATTTGCAATCTTGCTGTTTCAAATAAGAGGCTTTTTGAGCTGAAGAAAAATTTCTGAAAATGTAATTGTGTATTAATATGTCTCATTTTTACCTTTAATTTTCATTCAAAATTTCTCATATTATGCACAAAAAATTTGGTAAATTTCACTGTTTAAAGAAAGGAAAAAAGACAAAAACAGTGATGTCTACTCAAATAATTGACTTGTAACCTTTTATCATAATTTGAAATGCTTACAATTCATAAATAAGGCAATTTCCTTAGATTGGAGGTTGAGTGAAATAAAATCTCACCTTTTCGCATATTGCACTCCTGTTTCATCACCATAAGCGTTCATCAACATATCTGACTCTTCCTTGGTGATGTTGGCAAAGGAAGAATCAAAAGACGGTGCATAGCTGCTAAACGGGCCGTAGTTGAGGTAGGACACTGGGAAACAGAGAAAGTATTAGATATGTGCATGCACAGACATATATATGGGTCATGAAGCCTATTTTCATGTTTGTGATGAGTTTCTGGATATTTAAATAAAAGATCAAGAATTGAAATAAATATAGCCTGCAGAAGCAAAGACACGTTGAAATTAAGTTATCAGAAAGAAAAAGGTGGTATAATTCCTCTTAAGTGGCTAGTTTTTCAATCAGCACTTAGTAAAAAGGACTGATGATAAGTTTTACAATGTCAAACCATAAAACCAAATTACCAATAAGAATGAGGTAAGATGCTTTAAAAGTAGTTCTCAAACAAATTTGATGTTTCACTCAAGTATTTTTGAATCTTTTTTCTAGATGACAACCATCTCTGTGTAAACAAAAAGACTTTCTTTACTTCTCGGAGTTACTTGGCATAACTTAAGTTGGCGTACTGTTTTCACTTTTTTTATACTAATGTTCACCCAATACAAGGCTCAAAAGCCACCCAAAGGAGATAGTTACTGTGTAGTGTTGCATGAATGTAAGAAAAGGCAAAAAGTTCATGGGCCTATGCAGAAAGATAACAGTTAATTCTAGACTTGAAGAGGTCAAGATTGTAGTGATCATAACATCCTACCAGAAGTCTGTTCCACAAGGTTGGGAAGAAGCTGTCTGAATAGAGCTTACTTTTCACTATAGAAATATGAAATGTATAAGGATGATTCACCCTTGTGTATATGTCATGCCAGGTCCCAGTTATAAAGGTTAGAGGTGGTGGGACTAAGGAATGTAGCTTGTCAGAACATATGCCATGGAAATAGCAATAGAGTAGCAAGAGGCTTGCCACATTTTGGCTGTGGGGAAAAGGGGTCGTTGTGTGGAAAAGGTCACATAGACACTTTTGAATTATCAAAACAGGCAAGTGAGAACTGGGCAGCTTCAGTCAAGATATAGCAGCAGTACTCCATTTTTGTTCTGATTGAGAAAGTATAGCAGAGGAAGTCAGATACATACTGTAACAATGCAATGAACTAACCATTTTTCCATGACAAAGTCTATTTTTAAACTATTTTACCTCATTTTAATTGGTAAGTTTTTTTTGTTTATTTTTAAATGGTAATTCTCTCTTATGGTTTAGCATTTTAAAACTTATCAACAATCCTCTTTGATGAGAGTTGATCAAAAAAAGTGGTCACTTTAGAGGAATTATACTGTTTCGTGTGACAGTTAATTTCATCATGTCTCTGCTTCGTCAAGCTATATTTAGGTTTTGTATGGTTAAGAAACCAATCAAAACAAAAAAAAAAAAAATAAATAAAAAGAAGGCTTTTCTTTTTATATCAGAACATTCAACATTGATTCAACTCCATAACATTATACAACAAATTATGACAAGTCCAATATGAAAAACATCTCAGCGAATCCATCTATATTTCTGAGATGAGGTATTATGTTCATTATTTACATTATTCGGACTATTGTCCTCATCTTTGTCGCCATATTTATTACAACGTTTCAGCTGTTGTATGCTCTGGCCTTCTTCAGGTGATTGGAATGTCGAACTGAACTCTTTATTTCACTCACTGGGGTAGACTGTTCTAGTTCCACATGCCATGTTTAATGGACTTATCCGTTATCAGTTATCTCCTGAGAACTTTCAGAGGGAAATTAACAGGAGATTCTGATAACTGACATCCATTAAACATGGCACGGAACTTAGTACTCTTTGGGTGAAGTAAAGGTTCAGTTTGACATTCCAACCACTTGAAGAAGGCCGGAGGTACAACAGCCTGAAAATGTTGTAATAAATATGGCGGCAAAGGTGAGGACAATAGTCCGAATAATGTAAATAATGCAGCAAATTCAGTAATCTTTTTCAAACACCTAAGTGTACAAACTGAAAAGCAATTCTTAATTTTGATATTTTAAGGATACAAACAATATTTATTAGAAATAATTGTGAGAACTAATTCAGCTGGCATGCATATTTTAACACAATTTGTAAATTTGAGACATTAATAGGCTATAGGCAGAAACCTATAATTATTGTTTTACATTCAGACTAAGGTCCTCATGTTTGTTGTTATTACTTTCTTCAGATGCCTGCCAATCTGGGTCACTTTCTGAGAATTTTAAATTAAACACTTTATTCACTCTACAGGTATACACTGTTCTTGTTCCACTGTCTATCCCTTGGGATATCTCATCTTGTTTTTTTTAGTACTGCTCAATTATTGATCATCCTGTTTGCCCTGAGTCTAAGACCAGGAATTGAACTCACAATTACAGTGTCACCAAATTCACTATCTGATACTTTAATCCACTAGGCTATTGTCCTATAGATTAAATACAAGGTTCAGTTTGAAATTCCCTGAAAGTTACCTGGATTGACAGACACCTGAAGAAGGCTGGAGGTTACAATGGCTGAAATGTGATAACAACAATGATGAGGACATTAGTCTGAATATAAATAATAACACTGATTCCAGAAATTCAGACAGAAACCAAAAATTAATACTGGACTTTATAGTGGGCATTAATGGTTTAAGATTTCCTTTGATGGAGTCTGTAGCCTCCCTTGAGAAGGTGTTGATTCAGGTGTGATCTCTTCTTTATAAATTTTTGAGTTGTAATATAACTTCCTCTCAGGGAGGAAACATTTAATCTTTGAAAGCAGTTAAAATGGTAGTTAAAATAAAAATTGATTGTTTTTTATGGCTTATTGACTTTTTGTGAGTTTTTTTTTTTTAAGCATTTCACCTCAAGCAAGGCAGGATGCCAACTAGTATGCAAGGGGGTTACAGAGTGGGAGCACGAGTAAAGAGGCATGATAGAGGAAAGGATGAAAAGAAGGACAGGGAATAGATCAAGGCATTTGGAGATGTCGATTCCCATTACATTTGAATAGTTGGAGATTATAGCTATCAGGGAAACAAGGGAATTTCATAGGAAGGGAATTTCACAGACAAGAGGTGCGAGACATGAAGCTATTTGAGTAGAAGAAACGGCCACATTTAATTGTTTCAACAGTTATTCAAAGACAAAACATTTTTGATTGTAAGAATTTTTTTTTGCAAACATAATGATTTTATGGTACAAGTCCTACTATTTAACCCATAGCTAGGGGGAGAAGACATGGATTCAAACCTTTCCAAAAGATATTTGCACGTAAGCGAATATAACAAACCTGACTGGAATTTGAACTCGGCTCTCTGATTTTCAATTCCAAGCTGTTATCTATTATACCACCCACACAATCAAGCTTACAGCACCTGGTATTCAAAATAAAAACAAATTAAAACTTACCAGGGGAAATCTTATTCCGTTTGTCTTCTTTGAAGCTCGATAAAACTCCAGTTCCACTTGTCAATTTGTTTGCCATTGCTCCAAGGTTGATTACTTTTTCTGTATCACTGACTGTTGAGAGTAACAACAGCAAAAAGGAAAATATTAGATTGAGTCATAAAATAATATCTTTGTTCAAATTTATTCTTCCAAAAATAAAGTACAATTACATTTTATTCATTTATATATTCATCATTATTTGCAATGACTTGTTGACACTTATCAGGCAGCACTTCAATACCATTTGAATAAAATTCTGCAGGTTTAATGTGGAAATATTTTTCAACAAACTCTTGAATATGGTTTTCATTAGAGAAGGTTTTCCCCACAAAGTGTTTTTCAGTGATTAAAAAGAAATGAAATAATAAGTTGGTTTAAGATCAGGTGCATATGGCAGGTGGTCTAGAACAAACTGACCAAGTTCCAAACTTTTTTCCTGTGTTATTCTTTCTGCATGCAGCGTTGCATTGTCATGGAAGAGAACAACATTTTTCCTATTAACAAGCCCAGGATGCTTTTTGACCAAACTTTTATGGCCATGTTGCAGCTGCTGGATGTATAAATGCACATTTAGTGTTTCATTTCAGTTAAGGAACTAAATGAACAATACCCTAACAATTTGACTACATTCACAAATTTACCTTTCTTTCATGGAACTGAACTTTGTTGCTTGTTGAGATTTATCCCTGTCAATCCACTATCTTTTGCATTGAATATTGTCATATGTTAGTATGCTCTAAATTTATTCCTAATTACCATGTATGATTAGGATAATAAATTCACCATTACAATGGGTCCCCAAAAACGGAAATTACTTATGACTCAACCTATTAAAATTCAGAAACCATAAAAAAACACTTTAAAAATAAAAGTACAAACTAGACGGAAACCAAAAATTAATACTGGACTTTATAGTGAGCATTAAGATTTCCTTTGATGGAGTCTGTAGCCTCTCTTGAGAAGGTGTTGATTGAGGTGTGATCTCTTCTTTATAAATTTTCCTCTCAGTGGAAACATTTAATCTTTGAAAGCAGTTAAAATTTTAGTTAAAATAAAAATTGTTTTTTTATAGCTTATTGACCTTTTGTGAGTTATTTAAAGACAAAACATTTTTGATTGTCAGAAATCTGTCAAAATAAGTTTTGCAAATTGTTTTATAATACTATTAAACAATATACTCTTGACTTATATATGACCTATTTTATATATATATATATATAAAATTGTTTTATAATACTATTAAACAATATACACTTGACTTATATATGACCTATTATATATATATATATATATATATATATATATAAAAAAATAGGTCATATATAAGTCAAGAGTATATTGTTTAATAATATTATAAAACAATTTGCAAAACTTATTTTGACAGATTTTGTCAATTAAACAGTTAGTAAGAAAAACAAATTTTATAATTTTATTCTAACAAAATCTACATTCTCTTCAGGCTATGGATGATCATGGCTCTCCAAAACTTACTAATCCTTGTGGTCCTTGGGAGTTTTTCTCCTTTTGCTAAGGTTCCCACCTTCCATTCTGCTATCCATTCACACAGGCTTGTCAAGTAGAAGACTTACTTGTCCTCTCTTGCCTTCAATTTTTTTCTTCAAATTTTCCAAGCCTTCCTTCCTCCTTATGTGGCCAAGGCATTTCAGATGTCTTTTCCTGATCCTGAACATAGGTGTTTTTTTTTGTTGCCATTTTAAGACTTCTTCATTTCTTACTCACTCCATCCTTAGAATTCTCACTATCCTTCTGTAGAACCACATTTCTGTTGCCTCCAGTTTTCTCCTCATCTGTGGAGAGATTGTCCATTATTCACAGCCAAATAAAAGAATGGATATCACATAGCAACCCAGCGCTCTTTTCTTTGTTTCTAACAATCTACATTAGTGAAATAAAATCCATTTTTCTAATGACGCTGTTTGGTGGCAAGGTATGTCAAAGTAAAAGTTTTCCAAATTGCCTTATAAATTTACCATTCTGTCAGATTCTTATCCAAATTTAAATCATAGTTGTATAAGTTTGCTATAAAATCCTAAAAATGTTTAAGACAATCTGAATATATTATAATTGGAAGTTCAAAAAGTCAAAAAAAGTTTACAGTAGAGTTTCAAGAGTTTGCAGTGTAAAATGTAAATGACCCCCTTTTTTTTACAGTGATATTCACCCTGTACAAGGCCCAAGAGCCACTCGAGGTAGAGAGTTAAAGAGTGATAGGCACAGTTTATGCATATATGTGGGGAAGATAATAGTTAACTCTAGATTTGAACAGGTTAAGATTGTAGTAATCAGGAAAGCATCCTCTTGGGAGTCTCTTATCTTAGCATTGTACCATTTGCCCTTGTTGAAGATGAGAGACAAATACTATAGTAATGTGCAGCAGCAATCTAGCGCTAAATAAATTAAAAATTAACAGAAAAGGAGAAACTTCTACCTCTGCCATCACTGTCTGGATTCAGAATCATTAAAGATGTGCTCCCATCTTTTCGTCTCCTTAAAAATCCAAACTGAAAGAAAAAAGAGAAATTGTGTGATGGAAGATTTGGCTCCAAACAAATGTATTTCAAATTAAATTCTCAACTTATTTCTAACCAAAGGAAAAAAAAAACCTGAAAAGATTTCAATATTTTTTGACTTTATCATGGTATATTCAATGAAAAAGAATTGTCAGACACAAACACAGAAGCAGAAATATAGGAAACATTGTGGGTCCAACTGACCTGGGCTTTTGGTTCTCTTAGTGTCAACATGTCAGCTGCCTCTTTGGCTGCTTCTTGAGCCTGGGCCAAAATTTCTTCGGGTGTCAGATTATCAGGGATTGCTTCAAATCGACTCAGACTGAAAGAGAGAAAAGGTTATAAAAATCTGAATTTTGTTTTTATTCTTCAAATAAAAGTATTGTTTCTTCTTTCCTTTTATCATTGAGAATTTTGGGAAGCAAAAAAAAGAATTGTTGCTGGATTCCCATAGATTTTATACAATAAAATTGATGCATGTGAAGTTAATGCAACTTTGGAAGGGCGTGGATTTTTTTTTCTTTTTATTATGAATAAATACACATTGAGTAGAAAATCAAATACATGAAAAGAGCAGTGTTTAAGGCAAGAATCTATTATTTTCAAAAATCATGAAAACATCAAAATGATGGATTAAAACAGGATTAATCAAATCAATGGCTGAAAACCAGAATTCAGGTTTGCTTCACTCGTTCTGTTTTATGAAATTCACAACTTTCAGTTAACTTTATTGGAATTTCTAAGTCAAAAAGGAGATTGACAAATAAGAAATTATTAAACTTGCCATGTTTTTTGTTTCTTTTGTTTTTTTTCTTTCAATGCTTGTTGGTCATCAATGACTGGATCGAAATTTTCATCGGCCAAAAGGCAACTATCATTGCCTTCATTCTCTTCAGTCAATCCAAGTTCCTCCATTGTGACATTCTCCATAAAATTGAGGGTTCGTTTCATCAGAAGTAGATTATCCTGAAAGTAAGGTAGGCACAATTTGAGAAAATTGTTTAAGAAAATCAGAGTTTAAAGGATTATTTTTCTACAAAGGATTGAAGACATTGCAGTAGAATATTGACTTTTAATTCTGAAAATCCTTTTGTGAGTTCTTATTAGAATTAAGAACTCAAATGATTAAAAAAAAATATATATATATATAAAAATCTTAAAACTATCTTACTAATCACAAAATCTTAGAAAATTAAAATTCAACACGGGATGGGCAGAAAGAAACTCCCTACTGAAAATTACTTTGTTAATATCACTACATTTACATGAAACTATATTGTGATCCTTAAATTGGTATAATTTCATTGTAAATATCTGTTTTTATTTCAGAGTGACAAGTGTAGCCCAGAATTGCACAACACCTGACACTGTATGAGTGTACTCAGCTAGCACCCCCGTTACAAAGTGTGGTAGTCTGTGGTATAAGTGCAGAAATGATGGTGCAGTGTTCATGGACCTCATGCTTAGATGCCAAACCACCAGAAATTGTCATTCCAAGCTGATGAATACAGGATCTGTGGTAGAAGTGGTTGCACTTTAACAGAGTTTTCAACAGTATTTCATGATTATCTTTAAATTACTCTGTGACTTTGAAGACAAAAAGAGATTAATAAAAGATTTAATAAAAGTGAAGATAGAAAATATGGTAGTAGATCAGAGTAACACATGGGATGCCTGCTATAAATCAATGGTTAGAAAGTCTTACAGGTTATCACAAATGTATTTGATCCATATTAAGCCCAGCTGAGTGAATATGGTATTCCACTGTTGTTTTGGTGGAATTTAAAGGCCTTTAGTCCTGTTGAATAGTTGAGGTTCCTTCTTGCCAATATTGAATTTCCCTTTGCAGTAAGTTGTAGGTTAATATTAGTAATCGACTCACATGAGAACTATCTAAGAATCTGTCTCTGTAAATTTCTTTATATACTATCCTACTAGCTACCTCCTGTGACTTATTGGAATAGTTCATTGAATGAGAGAGTGATACCCAGTAATATCTACATCAACGTTCTCATGAATTAAATGAAATATTTTTTATCTTTAGACAATGTTTATCTGCAATTCTGTGAAGAATCCTTATCTTTCAATTGTTTGCTTAACAGCATATCAACTGCTTATGGGTCATCTAATGCCAAAATTTTATTTTTTTTGCAAGCTTTGTTTTTTTTTTTTTTTCAAAAATGTATTGCGGGTAAATTTTTTTTACTATGAAAGTGTATTGTTGGTAATTTTTTCTAATGTATTTTTATATTTTCATGTTTAAACCCCAGTTTGAGGGTTCACTATTTGCGCATAGCTGGGACCCTAAAAGGTACTACCACCCTGGGTTAGGCTGGACCTAGGAACAACAGCAATTAATAAGTGTTTCCATACTCCTCAAAACTTTCAATCTTCTGATCAGAGACGTTGCTGCTGGATGTAGTTTATTGTCATACCCAGGATAAATTTTTCAATTGTGATTTACACAAGGGAAACAATGTCGTCTTTTTGGAAATATGTAAAGAAAGAACAAGGGATAAAAAAAAAAAAAAAGGTTCTTCTTCTCAGCCTGTGAAGGTCCTTAGTTGGATCTAAGCCTCCCCCCGATCTTGCCATCTTTGTCATTCAGAGGGAGAAATGGAGCATTACTCTACTGCACTGGCCCATTGCATGTTGGTGGGGGTAGATGTAACACACTTGGGTGATCATGTCTCTTTTGGATTAACTTGGTAGAAGAATTCCAACAATATGTTGTTGTTACTTTCTGTAGTAAACTGGTTGCCAACCAAGGCTATAATACACAGTCTGTGTTGCTATCCAACCCACAGCTGGGGGAGAAGAGAGTGATTCATACCTTTCCCAAGGGTATTTGCACACAAGTGAATGTAACAAATTTGAACTTGGCTCTCCAATTACTCATTCTGAGCCATTATTACACATTGTTTGAACCTCCAAGGTTACAGCACCTGGTATTCCCTAGCAGTCACCCATCTAAGTACTGACCAAGCTTGCCATGGCTTAATTTTGGTAATTGGACAACCAGTGTTTCAATATGATATAGTATTAAGCAGATGCTGCCCAGTCTTCACGTTTCAATTTTGACAAAGCTCAAAAGTGTCTCTGTGTCCTTAACCCCTTTTTTCACGGACAAAATGACGCAAACCTCTCACTGCTCTATCGCTATTTCCATTGAAAGTATTCAGATGAGCTACATTTCTGAGTTCCCCCGATTCTAACCTTCACAGCCAAGACCTGTTATGCCACGCCCATTGTAGAGAACCACCCTCATTCCCTTTGTATTCCATTAGTGAGGTGTAAAATCCACTCAAGCAGCTTCTTCCCAAGAAACACTGCTTTGTGGAACTGACTCCCAAGAGGATGCTTCCCTGATCACTACAATCTTAATCTGTTCAAGTCTAGGGTAAGCCTTTATCTTCCACACATATCTACATAAACTGTACCTCTTACTTTGTAACTCTCTACCTTGAGAATGGCTCTCGGGCTTTGTACAGAGTGAACATCATTGTAACTTATATACATAAGTGATAAAACCCAAAAAATTACCTTTGTTAATTGTTTGACCCCACTGTGGAGAAGGCGTCGGGCTTCTTTGTAGTAGATTGTTTCCGGTCGGTTATAAATCATGGCATTTTGACACATGAGAACAAAATCTTTCTGAAAAAGCACAATCAACAAAACAAAAATGCTGTCAATATTTAAACTGGAAAATCATGTAGGATAGAAATCCCTTGCAAACAAAAATATTTAAGAATAATGATTGATTTGTTTTCCATGGTTTATAAACATTTTGCAGGTTATTTAAAGCCAGAAAATATTTTTAGATTGTAAGAATATTTTTTTGAGATAATAATAGTTTAGTGATACAAGTCTTACTAATTAGCCCATAGCTGGTATGTAAAGAGATGGATTTATACCTAATGAGAATTTGATAAACAAGAAATTGTAATCTGTATATAAAGTGGAGTATTGATTTTTTATTACAATCAGTATATAAAATGATCCCTCAATTTATGGCCACGGTAGTTTCTATACATTTATATTCCAGAGAATGTCAATAAATCTAAAAGAAATGACTATGTAGCTAATCAGTATTTCACTTGATTCATTCATTTCAAACAGCTTCTCAACCCATTGCAGGTTATTTAAAGCCAGAAAATAATTTTAGATGGTAAATTTTTTTTTTAGAGCTAACAATGACTTAGTGATACAAATATTACTAACTGATCAATAGCTGGGGGGGAAGACATAGATTCATACTTTTCCCAAGGGTATCTGCATGTAAGTGAATATGATGAGCCCAGCTGGAATTGAACTTGGCTCTCTGATTAACAATTCCAAGACAATATCAATTACACCATCTGCATATCCAAGCTTAGAGCAGCTGGTATTCCCAAATGGCCACTGTAACACTAGAGAAAATGGCTTACTTCTGGGACAAAAATGGATTCGGACGTGTCTTGCATATAAAATATCCCGAAAAAGAAAATGGAGGCTTTTGTGAGAATCTCTTTTAACCTATGCAAATTTGAACTGTCATTCAATCTATAAATGTGCTTAAAGAGGTGACAGACAAAAGTGTGACTGCAGGACACATGTGTTGTCGGATTGTTTGACTTTGATATTCCTTTGATGGTTGAAGAAAACAGATTAGGAAACTTTATTACAAGCCAGAGGAAGCTGTCTACAGTCACCCATCTAGATTCTGACTAGACTCAACGTTGCTTAATTTCGGTGATTGTATGGGTACTGGTGTTTAAATGCCATGTGGCCGTAAGCTATTTAAGAGTAGAAGAGTGCTGATTAGGGAGATAAAAGTCTGTTCTGTAAAGACTTACCTTGTATTCGTTAGTGCTGGTGTATTCTTCATCTT
>CAHIKZ030005532.1:3127500-3230000 GCA_903632075.3 Acanthosepion pharaonis
TCCAATAAATTTGATCCTGGTCTGGTTATGACCAATGTTGCTACAAGATCTTTAATTAAACAGAATAAATTCTTGAAAAAGTGTTAAATTGATCCCTGACTTTTACTGAACTGAGCAGTTTTGCATATGAAAGCAGAATTGAGAAGTGGGGTGAATTGCAAAAAGATTTCTTTTAAATAAAGAACAAACAGATATTTACAATTTTAATTAAAGAACAAAAATGTACATAAATTAATAAAAGTATGCATTTATTTATTCTTCATTTAAGATAAATAATTATTAGCTTCAAATATTTGCGCATATACTTTTGAAAAATCCCATACAGATTTCTTTTTTTTAAAAAAAATGTTAAAACAACAAAAAATAAAAAAAGGTTAAAAAATTCAGAAAATTCAAAAAAGTATGCAGATGTCAATATTACCACACTTGATATTTGTAAATAACAGCTCAGTCTAATATGTCTGTAAAAAGTCAGGGATCCATTTTACACTGTATCAATATCATAAACAGGACACCTCTGCTAATAATGAAAAAAATCAATTTTTTTTTGTTTCTGACAAATGTCACAGCTTAAGGCAGGCCTAAAGAATGCTAATGCAAAAAATTATTTCTAAAAATATTTTTCCCTAATTTTTATGAGTCTATTTAAGTAGTGTCACAAAAAGTACCAAATTGGTATAAATGCATCAAATGTTTTAGTCCTGACTATAACTTATAGCTGTGATCTGTTTCAGCTAAACAGTTGAACTCTGTCTTCGGGCAGAGAGGAACCTGGACGAAGCTCCGCTGAAGGGCACAGTCTCGTTCAGGGAAGTAGACTGACCCTGAACCTGTTTATGTGGGTTCAAAAAGGGAATATTTTTGGCCGAGCTTACGGGCTTGGAGAACCCATGTTAAATCGGCCTTGTGCCACATGCAACCCTCTTGGGGGGGGTAGCTAAATATTATAACTTATAGAGTTAGTCATCTACAAAAGTGAAACAACAATGTGTGCATGTATGAATGAAAAGACGACATTTTGTAGGCAAAGAATGAATACAAATTCCATTAAAGATTTAGTCACTACTTACTTCATCATGATGTCTGTGTTTTTCTTTCTCACTGGATTTCTTCTTCTTCTTCTTTTTGTGTTTATGCCTCCGTTCCTCAGACTCACCAGTGTAGACTTCGGCTACAGGCTCAGTGACTTTCAGCACAAGCTTCAAAGGTTTCTCTGTTGGTTTTTCTGTTGAATGAACAAAACGGAATTAATTGTTTCTTACAGATCTTGTTTTGGACATGGCAAAAAAAAAAAAAAAAAAAAAAAAAAAAAGAAAGAAAAGTAAAAAGAGAAAAGAAAAGAAAAAAAAGAAGAAACTCTTTAAATTTCATATTTTGACCATTTATTAAGGACATTTCAGCATTTTACGTTCCAAAAAACAACAGTCTCCTTCAGTAAATAACCACATTCAACCACGGATTTAACATTATGCAGTATCATTCCTTTTCTTTCTCTATTATGGTTTTCTACCTACAGTTTCTCACTGACATCTACATTCACTTCTCAGACTTTCATCAGGTTTCTTTCATCATATCAGCTTGAACAGGTATAATACTTCAATACTAAAACCAATCAGTTTGCAATGGTCAATATATATATATATATATATATATATATATATATATATAGTATGTTTATTTTAATACCTATACTCGACTAGTATAAAAAAAAAAAAAAAACAGATTATACAATTTGCAAATAAAAATATATCTAAGCAAACTGGTATCTGGGGGAAAAAATCTGGAAAGAAAAGAAAAGACTAAAAACATCCGAGTAGGTAAAAAAAAAAAAAAAAAAAAAAAAATTGCACAACACTGTAATGCTTAACCAAAAGAAAAAACTCCAATTGAGTAAAATAAGAAAAAATGTAAAGTGCACAATATACTAAATAGATCAAACTATAAAAAGCTAGAAACTACCTACCTAGGTTTCACCTAAATGGATCTTCAGGGTGAACTGTTCACCTTGAAGATCCATTTAGGTGAAACCTAGGTAGGTAATTTCTGCTCACTAGGATCATATATATATATATATATATATATATATATATATATATATATATACATGCATACATAAGGCTATGGTGGAGCCTCAAGACTTGAATAGAAACCTTCCTAAAGATGGTGTCTTGATAAAAACACTTGGTGTACTTGGACTACTGTGAGTGTCTGAGTTGGGCGTCAGGAAGAGCATCTGGCCTTGTAAAACCTTGCCTCAAATCATTATGACAAATCCTCTATCAAGCAGGACCCACTTTGCTTTGTACAAGATTAATCCTGGTCCTGCCTCAACAAAACACATGGGTTTGATCAATGTTCTTTGTTGAGTTTTTTAATTTTTTTTTTTTTAAATATTTGAACAGTCATAAAAATCCTCTGGGCTTGGACAACTACATATTTTAGCAAACAACAAAGGAATTAAACAGAATATAATGACATAAATTATAAATAATTAGTTCACGATAAATAATTTGTTACAAATCACTTCCTTGATGGCAAGATGGTCAAATTTCAAATCTAAATTGTTTGTCCATTTAGATTACTACATTTATTAAAATATTCAGTTGAAATATAAAAAGAGTCATAAAATGACTTCAAAGTGCTGCACATTTTGGCTTATACTCTTTTCCTGTTATTCAGGAGTTGTTACCAGACAGAAAGGGAAATTAACACTTGTGACACTGATGTTCATTTCAATTAAATTGTGTGTGTGCATGTATATTTTAATTCAATTCTACAAAATATTTAAAATAATTGTATCTATTATCAAATAATTTCTGAAAAGATCAATAAAAATCTTATAATTATCAGATTTGTTTAACATTTAAAAAAGGAATTTTTTTTCTTGTCTTCAACTTTATGATTTTATTGCTTAGGGGACTTCCAGACTGAGGAAAATGTATTATTGAGAGAGTATATATATATATATAGATATATATAGATAGAGATATATATAGAGAGAGAGAGAGAGAGAGAGAGAGAGAGAGAGAGAGAGAGAGAGTGTGTGTGTGTGTGTGTGTGTGTGTGTGTGTGTGTGTATGTATATATATATATATACATTAAGTGGCACAAGCATAATTCATTGAATATTGCTGCCACATTTGGTCTGGTGCTCCTGCTATTTATTTAGAGATTCTTAATAAAATACAAAGAAGAATCTGTAATGTTATTGGTTTTGATTTGGCATCTCAGATTCAATTACTTCCCCACCAGTGTAACATAGCTTCCCTGTGCCTTTTCAATAAATTCTTTCATGGTAATTGTTCTGATGAGCTTTTCTTTTTGGTACCTAGACTTTATGAATTTAAGCGCAGTACTAGATTGTCAGATAGGTCTCATCATTTTACAGTTGAAATAGCTACATTTAACTATAAGTTCTATGCTAACAGTTTCTTCTATCACACTTCTCACTTGTGGAATTCTCTTTTGGCTTCTTGCTTTCCAGTCAACTTTGATCTTCAAAAATTTAAATGCAATGTCTATTGTTATCTTCTGTTTATTTAATTCCCATTCTTTTATTATTCTCTCTCATTAATGTTTTTTTTTTTATCTCATATTCTCTAACACTCAGTAACTCCTGTTGGCTTTATTACCTTGCTTGGGGTAAAATGATTTAAAACAAAAAACAACAACAAAGACATATGCACATACATTGCATATATGCATGCAAAGTCAGATGCAGACATTCTGTAATAGACAAGGAATCAGCTCTTCTTGCTTAATATAGACTGATTTCTCATTTATAGAACATCTAAATTGTCATAAGTGAAGTAAATTTACATCACATTTATTTAGATGTTCTATAAAAGGGAACTGCAGAAATGCTTTGCAATATAACTGAATAAAATTAAATTGCATTTCATTTAAATGAAGTTTCTATATCTGCAGTTAGATCAGCTTTTTTTTAACCAAGTGATAAAATGAAAAATATCACTGTGGCAAAATAATTCTCTTTTTACTCATCTAAATAAAATATATATTTTTTGTTTTGCTTTCAGAGCAAAAAATAGAGCATTGCTGCCTAGTTCTCACTTTCTAGCCTTGATACAATTCAGAAGCATTTTTGCAGCCTTGTGGGTGATGAATTATTTTCCACTCTACAACCCTTATCCCACAAATGAAATACCACTATTCTATCACTATTTCCATAGTAAATGTTCTGATGAGCTAAATTACTTAGTTCCACCTGTCAGGCTATGTACACTGGAATGAATAAAGAAGGAAGTTCCATTTCTTTCCAAGGACCGCTGCTTCATGGAACAGACTCCCGTGAGGATGCTTCTCCAATCACTACAATCTTAACCTCTTTAAGTTTAGTGTTAACTGATTTTCTTTTCAACATATCATCTTAAATGGCCCTCCTCTTATGTGCAACAACCTCAATCAGCGACTCTCTATCCCGAGTGGTGCATTGACTTTGTATTGGGTGAACAATTAGTAAAACCCCTGAATGACAACACAACCAAAATAAAAAGAATGAATTAATTTTTTTATAATTTATAGCATATCAAACATTATATAAAATTTTTAAATGGAATATTAGTCTTAATGAATATCCTTCTATTTGAACAAGTATACTTTTCTTGATTGTTATGCTTGCAACATTTGACCTTTGTACCCTCTGACATTCTCCAGGTGTCTGTCATACTTGGTAACCTCCTCAAAATTTTTAACTGAACCCTTCATTCAATTCAAGTGGGTGTAGATTGTTCTGATTCCACTTTTCCAGGTATCTGTTCTCTTCAATTTATTTGTCTTTGTGTCACTTATCTGTTTTATCTTTTTAAACCAGAGTACATGACTTTTAGTACAAAACAACCCAGGGATTGAACTCACAACTGCCAGGGAACCATGTAAGACTTAATTTATGCTCTAATCCATTAGACCATATGTCTCTTGAACAATCCAATGATATCCGCTAAGCACGGAAAGCAGAATGAGAACAATATACCTTGTGAAAAGAATAAAGGGGTTGGGTTAAAATTCTAAGATAGTTACTGTGTATGACAGGCACCTGAAGAAGACTAGATGATACAATGGTTGAAATATTTTAAGTATAAGCAGGCATTATATTTTAAGTATAAGGCATATAATAACTGATTCTTTATCTTAACTAAATTAAATATTTTCTGTCTACTTAATTCCTGTCCTTTTATTGTTCCTTCTCCTTAACAAGGTCTTTTTCCTCATATTCTCTCACACTCTGTAACCTGTAGCGAGTATGAAATGATAACTCCCTTTACTCAAGATGGCAAGAAATTTTGTGAGCCGGTGTGAAATTTTCTTTGGATCAATGAAAACCTTGCCTTCACAGAGACTGGCCAGCTAGCTGAGAAGAGAAGGAAATAATTTTGTGAGCCTGTGTGAAATTTTCTTTGAACCAATGAAAACCTTATCTCCACAGAAATTAGATGTTGGGCCAAGAAGAAAGAAAGAAAAGGAAGTTGTGAGCCAATGTGAAATTCCTTTTGATATAAAAAGAGGAGAAAATTTAAATTAATAAGAGAAGAGCATCTTGAGTCATGTTAAAGGTTTTGTTTCTGTTCACTGTATCCAGTATAGAAGTTTTTGCCAGTGTCAAATTACTCACCAATTATATTATCGGCTTTTAAAAAGAATTTTCTTTCAACAATTAAAGCTAAGTATTTCAAACTGTCTTTGTCTACTTTTGAATATATGAAACTGTTTATCCCTTCTGTGAGCAACAAACTCTTTTGTTTTAAACATTTTTAAATATTATTTTGTGTCAGATCATTTAATCTGTTGTAAGAATGTTTCTTCTTCATGGCAATTCGTTAAAACTACGGACTTTAAAAATTTCTGAGTTATATTCTTGAAACGAGCTACTCACACAACTTCAAGCATGTAAATTTATAAATAAATTCCTTATCATATTTTGTTAAAATTACCCATGTGTTTCTTCATCATTATCATCCTCCATTAATGTTCTTGGTGTGGTCAAATCAAATGTTCCTTTTAACTTTGAAACTCCATGCTACTATAATTTCAGTACTGTTTGTGAAATGATTAAAAATAAAAGAAAATAGTATGTTTGTATCTTATGTTATTGCTTTCTTCAGACATGTTGACTATCCCACAGGGCTTAGGGTGGAAAGATAAATTATATGAGACTGGCTGCTGTAAAGTCGAATAAACACAAAGATAACATGAGATGTGGTAAACTCAGCAACTTTATTCAAACTGCTGCTCATTCTGTTTTGCTTCCAGCATTCTCTAGTGGGACCAGAAGTGCTTACAATCATCATAATCAACATTACTGATGTTGTTATAAACATTGACAAAGTCAACTCTGCTGCAGTTAAAAATATATTTGTACTAGTTGCTTTTTTTTTTTTTTTTTCTTTTTCAATAGTGTATATAATACATTTGAAACTTGTCCTATTGATTGTTAACAAAAAAAAAAAAACAAAAAAAAAATGAAACTGGACATATTAAAACACCTGTCAACAGAGGATGTACTGGCGGTAGCACATTGGTTTGCAGGCATGAAAAACGGTATCCGCAAGACAAGTTCAGACTCCAAGCTAGTTTATTGTGTCCACTTTTAATACCCTTGGGAAAGGCATGAATCCATCTCTTTCCCCCCATCTATGGGTAAAATAGAAGGATAGTCTGGGGTTTCTAGTTTTGGGTGGCAGACAGTTTAAGAGAAAAACAAATGGGAAACACTTCATTATCTTTCCTAAGACGTCACACCAATTCACAGATAATACAAGGAATCTGCCGAGAGTCATGATCACCTGCATCCTTCGATGACATTGACATGGCATTTAAAAAACTGATCAACTCCAAATAAGGTAGAGCATTACTACTGAACAATGGGTTTGATTCTCACTAGGTGTCCCACAGTTGTACCCTTGTTCCAAAACGTGGACAAATTTATTTAGTGCCCAGAACGGCAGTAAATAAGACAGAAGAAGAATATCCAAGTAAAAGTGCTCGTTCCGCGATGGTGTAAAAAAATTTCAACAATCACCGCAGTTGGTGAGTGGAGATTGTTAATCACTTCCTTATTTTTAATCAGAAAATCTAACTCAATATACAAAAAAAACTTTCCTTTTTTTTTTTTTATATTATCGGCTTTTTTTTAAAAATAAATGAATAAAAAAAAATTAATAAGTGAATTTCAGAAATGTATTTGAAAGATTTTGTAAGGTTCCGTTACGCATCATAACTTTTATCAAATTGCAAACAAAAAAGTGTAAATAAACCAATAATAGAAAAAAAGACAAACTAGGTAGAAGAGTTGGTATCAATAAAAAAAAGATACAAACAAAAAATGCTTAGTTCAAAGTTAAAATAAGTTTAAAGAGATGCTTTGAATAGCGACATTGTAATTTTTCGTCAATTTCTTTAAATTTTTATGATTTTAAATCGTTTGATGATACCAATACAAATTATTTTTTTAAATTGTTCGGAAATTAAAAAAAAAAAAAGAAGAAAAATAGAGAATCGAATTTAAATAGTTTTTTTTCCCCTCTTGCAAAAAATTCAACTTGAATCATTAACAGTTCATTAACTTAAATGTAATTTAAAATTGTTAAAGCAAAATTACAAGGTAAACGCAAAAAATAACGGATCGATGATTCGAAAATAAGAATATTTAACAAGCAAACAACAATAAAAACATAAAAAGTGAAAAGCAATTTCCCGATCCTTAAAAAAAATGTTTTGTTTCTTCGTATTCTTTCTCCAAAGTTTCAACTTCCATTGTTTTGTATTGAGCCTTTAAAAAAAGACACCTCTAGCTAGATTAATGAATGCCGGTAACCACACAACTATAAAATAATGCACCGAGACAAAGTAATCACATGAAAGAGTAATAAGGAATGATTTACCTTCCAATTCAAGGACTTTCTTCTCAGATTTGTGATGTTTCTTATGTTTTTTACCCATTTTTTATTAAGAATCGTAAGTCAATACTTGACCCACACTAATCGAGGGATCAAGTAGATTTAGAATTCCTTAGGATAAATATTCCGGCTGGATTGCCCCGGATATAATAATTTATTAATCATTTAATAAAAAGATACGTAAAATAGTAATAAATAATAAATATGCGCTAAATTTAAGTAAATTAAATACTATAATTTATATATTTTGTAAATTCATGTTTGTTTTATCCGTTTTTATAATTAGACTTAGTGGACGTTTTATGACCGGTTAAAATAATTTAGCGACAGTGCTTTAAAATCAACACTGATATTTACTGAAGTCATATTTTTAAAAATTCATGAAATTAAACTTTATTATTATTTTAAAATATTAATATATCAACGATTTATGTTATATTTTAAGAAAGAAAAAATATTATTACGGTAATATAATATTTACGACAGTCCGTCAACCGTTTTGTACCACGCTTTTTCACAAAAATGCACCGACGATAACAACATTTTAAAATTTACAAGAGAAGAGAAGAAATTAGGAACATGAGAAACTTTTCGACTTTGTGAGTTCTTAATATCGTTTCTGGCTTAGTTCTCTCGTCACTAATTTTAATTCTAAATTGCTTCAAAATCTGGCTTAAATTTAAATCTGAAAGTTACATCACAAGGTCAATGAAGAAGCAACAAGAAAAACGTACGAGTTTTAATAAGTGGAAAAAAGTAAACATTGTTTTCAGCTTTATATTGCATTTTAATTTATTGCTATGAATAAACAAAAGCAACATCAATTGTTCATATGCTAACCGGTAAAATAGGGTTTAGTTTTTTGTTAGCGAAAATTTTGAGTAATAAACAACAACTTTTGATACGTGTTACTGTTGTCTAAAATTTTGTTTGTTTCTCTGGTTCATATTGATTCAATGTTGTTCTTTCATTAATTAAAATCAATTATGAAGAATTATTTTTGTAGTCTAACATAACTTAGTGTCATTGTCAATGTCAACGTACACACAAAAATTCACATAATTCCTAAGTTACTCATAGTCACTTAGTGTTTTTTATCCGACTTAAAATCTATGAAAAAATACTTTTACAAGTCATTTTTATTATTCCTTGATGTTGGTTATCCTATTTTCACGTTTGGTTTTAAATTCTTTTCTTATTTGTTGAAAGTTAGAAAAATTTCAGAATATGAAACCAGATTAAAAAATATTTTTTTTTATTAGTGAATTGTTTGAAAATCTGATGTTTGACTCTTCTGTCAGCTCTAAAGTTCTAGTTACAATTGATAGTCGAGCGATAAATCTTTAAAGTCACAAAAAAAATGATGCTCGTTTTTAAAACTAACAAAAACTAGCTACCGAAAAGTTATTTATTTTTTAGTGTAGTCATTTTTTAAAAAAAATTAATGAAAGTAAACTTTTATTATATAAAATAAAATATGCATATAACATGCTGGTGCTGTATTCACATGATTCTAAGTTTGCATTTTCATTTACACTACAGTGTAACCCGGATATAAGAGAGTTGTCGGGACCGGAGAAGAAGTCTCTTATATCCGGGTTTGGTCTGTTTTTTTAACACAGGCTCTAATTTGGGACCAGAGAAAATCTCTCTTATATCCGGGTTACACTGTATTTTATTTTTATATAATAATTTAATAATAAATTCTAAGTAATGTCACCTATTGATAAGCGAAGCCAAGTTATGTCAAGGTGAACTAATTTCTGCTAATAAAAGGCCCAACCAAATTCAATAGCAATTTTAGCAAAAATAATCTAAATTCGCGATATTTATCGGAAAAAAAGTGTGTTTGTAGCCTGACACTTTTTTTTACCAGCTGAATTGTGATCTGAAATATTTATTATAATAAATGTGAATTATGGAGGAGAATTTGGTTAAGAAGTGCATCTGCAAAGGAAATTATCTAGAAAAAAAAAAAAAATCTATTTCTTCATCATTAACATTTTTAGGGTACCCACACATCCACGAGGTTATGCTGAAAATGTCTTGGCTTGACCCACTCACTCAAATGCACCCATATGACTAAAAATTAGATTTATTTTTGGAAAAGGATTCTTGGTCAGGCCGAGAACTTTTCAACACCACTTTCTGTTAAAATTTATATTCCTGAATTATTGGTTTTCTTTTTGGCTGCCAAATTATGCAATTTAAATACAGTGTAACCCTGATATAAGAAAGATTTTCTCTGGTCTCAAATTAGATCCTGTGTTAATGTATATAAAATAGACCAAACTCGGATATAAGAGACTTCTCCGGTCCCGACAACTCCCTTATATCCGGGTTACACTGTAGTTGTATTTGGGCAGTAATCCCACTTTTACATTGAACAAAAAACAGACAAGGTACTTTTGTTTAGTTTTTTTCTTCTTTTCTGGACTTAATGAATGTAAAATATTTCTCAAACTACCAAAAGTTTGTTTCCGAGCATTTTGATTTTTGGTTAACCATTCTAAAGTAATAATATTTTTTGTTGCTGTAAGTGTACTATGACGTGTAAGTGCTGTTGTAGGTAGATGGTAAAAAAACAAAACAAACTTAATTTCCAAATGTCTGTGTGTGTGTGCGCCCACGAATTTAAAAACAAAAGGACAAGAATAAACTTTGTTATGAATCCAATGTAGAAATGTTTGACCCTTTTGGTCTTTTTTATTCTCTCAGTTAATTTAATATTAAATCGGATAATAGAGCTGGCAAACTGAGTTTGTGTTCATCTCTCGGCTTCAGGTGCTCTTGGAACGGGCATGAAAGCAACCCTTCTACCCCATAAATTATTTTGGCTATAGTTTTTGTAACTGATATGCCTTAATTACCTAAGGAAGAAATATCAACCACAAATAACAGTATGTGCCCTTTCGACTTTAAACTTAATTTAAGTTTAAAGTGGAAACATCCATTTCCCCTATTACTGACTGAATAGGTAATTAAGTTACTTAATTATCTATTCAGTCTGTAATAGGGGAAATGGATGTTATATTCACCGTTTTGTTAATTATGGAAAAGGTCTCTAAACACTGTATATTCCCTAGCTCCCCACAGAGCAGGATGTGGCACAAGGCCCGTTTAATGTGGGAAGGTTTCTAAACATTTTGTACCTGAGAAATAGCTATAGCAAAATACTAAAGATAGGATTTATGTCCCCTTGATCCAACAGTTATACAGAAGAATGCAAAAGTAGGTTGAATGTGACACCCAATGAGGATTGAACTTGCTATTCAGTTGTAATTGATTTAGCAAGACAAGATTGCTAACCATTACACCACATTGAGGTGTCCATATGGTGATTTTTTATAAGCATAACTTAGATATAAGCTTGTTAACCATTACACCACCTTGAAGTACCCAATGGATTTTCTAAGTGTATTTTAGATGTGACACAAGGCCGAAAGTATGGTTCACCCATTTAGGATTGAACTTGCTATTCAGCCGTAATTGATCTAGTGAGACAAGACTGCTAACCATTACACCACGTCAAAGTGCCCTAATGCAAGTCATTATGTAAAGAAGTAAGATATACAAATGAAAAGATTAAAAATTGACAAGTTTTCCATTTCACTGAAGCAGATATTAAATATAGAGTGTTATTATCTCCTCTAATTTTTTCTTTCTTTCTTTTTTTTTATGTATGCTTTCTTTTTCTCACTAAAACCAAACAGCATCTGTTATATTTTTCCCAATAAATCTGAATGGTTAAACAAGCTAATAACTTACAAAATCAACAAATCTTTGTCAACACAAGGGAAGGCTTTGTATCTGATTCCTCTGCATAAGTTTTAGTTGTCACTAGAGCCTAAAATGTCAGGGAAGATTTTTTTTTGCATCATCATTTTGTAGACAGGGACAGATTCTTAGAAACAATGCCCTGTGTGAAGCTCTCCAGCTACCATAATTTCTCTTTTATTCATATTACTTTATTTTTAAAATTTTTATTTTTTTAGGTTTCCCTGTATAAGAGTTGTGCATCAAACGTGTGCTAATCAATGGACAAAGGCCTCTTCTAAATTGCTGACACACAAGATATTCTACCCAGTTGTCAGATCAACATCTCTACAGTCCTACCAAAATGGAGTAAGAAATCTTTCCCAATTTGGTTCTGTGAGGAATGTCTCACTATATCAAACCGGACAATCTTATTGCTTGCTGACTTTGAGAAATGAACCACCAAACAGATGGACAATCTGTCGCAGCTTCTTTGCTGGTCAGAATCAAAAGAAAAAGTATTACAAGAAAACAGTCTTAATATATGTTTGTGCTGTTGGCATCTTCATGGTAGGAATGAGTTATGCTGGTGTACCACTCTACAGAATGTTTTGTCAGGTATAAAAAAAAAAGTTACTTTTGTTTGGTTTTTAAAATTATTCTGTCTTAAAAATACTCATCATTTTTTTGTAATTTTTAAGGATTTCCTTATTGTTCAATTGGAAAATGATTTGTTGGGTTTCATGCAATAACATATTACACTTATTAGGCAAATGATAACATTTTGTCTTGTATGCTTGTAGATAGACTTTTGTTGCATTTTATGTCATCTCTGGCTTCAATTCTTCAAATGCCAACACTACATCATAGACTGCATCAATGACAGACAATTTATTTTTATAAGGGAGAGTAGTTGTAGCATTGTTTCTAGAAGGAGGAGATGATTGAGTGGATAGATGTCAACTGAGTAGCCAAAATCTTATCACCATATGATGGTTTGTTTCATCTGGGTGCGGTGAGATGTCTTGACCCTTCTAGCTGGAGAGCTAGGGAATATACCGTCTTATAGCTGCTTGACTGTCTTTGGGCTTATTATCTTAACTAAAACTTAGACAAAGGCAATCTGTCACTGTCAGAATTCCATGTCCACAGGGTTCAAACCACCTGCACTCATTTTGGGACATCAGTGTTCTGACCAGTAATTTGCCAATCTTGGCCAGTCTACATATTCTCTAATGGCTTCAACCACTAACTGGCATTTGGTACAATCATACTACTGTATCTAAAATTACTCATGCTTATTTTTAAAATTATAATTTCAAATACTAAGATATTTGAGCTATTCTGTTTATTGATTCGTTTTTAGAAAGTGTTAGAAATGTGTAAAATTATTACATCAAATGTTTTTATTGTAGTGTTTGGTTACATTGGCAAAAATATATATCGTTGTCAGCATTGATTAGTTTTGTGAGGTATAAATGTTTATTTTGTTAACATTTTATAATTATTGCTGTACCTGTTCTGTTAAAAATTAAAGCGTATTTTGTTGAGTCGTTATTTTTGCTAGGTTTTCAAATATATTTATTTTTCAAGCGTTCTAGTCTGGATTTTCATGGAATTGACCTTTTCACCACCCAGCTTTGTAAACATCTTTGAAATTTGTCAGTCTGAATTTCTGGGATAAAAATTTACCATTATTTACAGTTGGACTAATATCCTCATGTTTTGTTGTTACAAGATGAGATATCCTTAGATATGGGCAGCAGAACAAGAACAATCTACTCCTGTAGATTAAAGTGTTCAGTTCAAAATTCCATGAAGGTTACCCAGATCAACAAACACCTGAAGAAGACTGGAGAGCATAATAGCTGAAACGTGATTGTAACAATAAAGATGAGAACCTTAGTCTGATTGTAAAAAAATGTAAATAATCTTTTGAACAATTTGCCATCTAGCATCACAAGGGAGACAACTAGTTATATTCTTTGCACTGCCGTCATTAAAAGTTAGACAAAAATGTACAAATACACTTGGCCTATAGCAAGACTAGTTTATCAATGTTACCCGCCCCCCCCACCATCATAAAAAAGACTGTATATTTAAGTAATTATGTAATTGTATTGCTTGGTAGAGTAATGGATTGTGGTTTGGATTGAGGAATCAGAGAGCAGAGTTCGAATTAAGGTCAAGTTTGTTATACAGTGTAACCCGGATATAAGAGAGTTGTCGGGACCGGAGAAGAAGTCTCTTATATCCGGGTTTGGTCTATTTTGTTTAGGTAAGTATGGGAACACTTTGGGACCAGAGAAAATCTCTCTTATATCCGGGTTACACTGTATTCACTTACATGCCTTTGAGAAAGGTATGAATTCAACTCTTCTCCACCCTGTAGGAAAAATTGGGTTTTATAATCTTGGGTGGCAGTCAGTTTAAGAGAAGGAAAATTCTGAATTCAAAACTATGTAGCCCTGGTGAAGTGTATACTACAGCTAAAGGAAATGATCATTCAAATTGATTTGATGATCCTGACTACAGTGAATGCCTTTTTATTGCATTTGTAAAATAGCAAAAATTTTATGTTGCTCTGCATTGTCTTGTTTATGTTCAATACCTGAATATGAAACTGAACTGATAATAAAATTAAGATAATAATTGGTCCTCTGTCTTGTTCTTTTGTTATAATAATTTTAAAAAAAAAATTGCCCAATACAAGGCTGAAGAGCAACATTATTTGACCCAGTGTACATAAAACAATTTTTAATATATACATATATTCAATCCTTTCATACTTTGAAAGTTTATACTCTGTTAGGTATCTGTTTTTCTTTTATCACTCTCCTTGTCAGGATTATAGCATGTTAGACACTATTGATGTTACTGGTATTCAGACTTTCAATTTTTCACTTGCTCAATCTCTCAGTTAAATATATAGTTTGGTTGATTGATTTGTTTTTTATGGATTATCAACCCTTTGTTGATTATACAAAGCCAAAACATATTTTGGATTTTAAGAATAATTATTTTTTGTGCAAGTGAATATTGCATTAACAGTTTTTTAGAGATCATGTTTTTTTCAGATTCATGTCCTATTATTTAACTCATAGCTGGAGGAGAAGAAATGGATTTATACCTTTCTGGAGAATATTTGCACATAAATGTATATAATGAATTTGATTAGAATTCAAATTCTGCTCTGCATTCTGAGCCTCTATCCATTACACCACCCACACATCCAATCAAATAGTAGACTTCCCAACTCTTCTCCCTAATAATTTTGACCAACATGCCTTTTTACTTGATTTGTTCTTTACTTCCTCTCCTGACTCTTGCCGTGCATTTGTAAATCTGTCCTCTTGGCAATTTAGATCACATTGTAGCATCTGTTGACTTATCTGTTAGTCACGAACCTCTTCAAGACTTCTTTTTGTTACCAGCATAACAATTGGAATTCATTTTCTGTTTTTTGCGATGCTCTTGGAATGAAATCTTTAATCCTCCTATTCAAAATTCTGCTTCTGAGGTTTCTTCTGGGGTGGAAGTTGGCATCAAGGGTTTTGTGCCATTTCATAAATACTTGTTAAAACCAATCATTTCCTTGGTTCACACCTGCCTATTACACTTCTATAGTCCACAGGAATAACTTTTCTGGCTATAACAGTTTGATAGCTCTGATCACAACAGACACCTCTTTGTGTCTGCATGTAATAATCACAAATATGCCCTCAAAGAGGCTAAGTCATTAAGATAGAGTGACAGAGTGAGGTGCTGTATAGCCTCTGACATGTTTGGTTCTTATGACTAATAGTGGCTCTGTAAGAGTGTTTTAAATGAGGTTGTCCTCAATTCTTCCTCTCCTCAATCAATTTGAAGTGCTATCATTTTCTGCTGATAAAGCAGAATACTTTGTTTGTAAATTCTCTTCCAATTCTACTATTGACTCATCAGGAGTACTTTTGACTTACTTTCCACTTAGAACTAAATCTGTGCTGTGTTATGCCTATTACTCTGTCCACTATAATCTCCAAACTTGATCCCTACAAAGCATGTGAACTTGATGGTATCCTGCAATAGTCTTTAAGAAATATGCCAGAGAAATATATGGCTCCTGTTCTCTCTAAGCTCTACAATAGCTGCCTTGCTATTTCTTGTTTGTTGGAAATCCTCTTCCATAGTTCCTGTTTTTAAGCACTCTATTAAACTACCTGCTCTTTCAAACTATCTTGCACATTTATAAGCCTCTAATTTGCCCATGCATTAACTATTGCTGCCACATCTGGTTTGCCTGCTTTTATTTTATATCTAGAGATTCTTGACAAAATCCAAAGAGGAATCTGCAGTGTTATCAGTCATGACCTGACAGCTTAGCATCAGTCACCTTCTGACTACTGCAACGTGACTTCCCCATTTCTTTTTTTATAAATATTTTCACTGCAATGGTTCTGATGAGATTTCCTCTTTGGTAGCAACTTTATGAATTAAGTGCAGTACTAGAATGGCAGCTCGGTCTCATAATTTTACTGTTCAAATTGTTGTAACTAAGTTCTGTGCTAATAGCTTCTTCTCCCACACTTCTTGCCTTTCTATCAACTATGATCTTCAAAAATTTAAATGCAGTGTCAATCATTAACCTGTGTCTTCTTGAAACCTGTTCTTTTCTTGTCCTCTCTGTTTCTTTCACTCTTAGTAACCTCCTTGCATCTTAGTGGCTATTATTGCCTTTCTTAGAGTGAAATGATTTAAGAAAAACCCAGTGGTAGTTGCAATTTAAAAGTTCATTTAACAATATTTCTTGTACAGACTTTATTTACAGTGCAGCAAGATAGTATTTCTAATAGATTGAGTTTTTCTATCTGCTTAATGGTAAAAGAAAAAACTGCAATATTTATGTAGGGAGGTATAATAAAGACAATGGTGAGGAAGAACATATCATTCTTACACTTGGAAACATTTCAAAGACATTTCTCAAGACACACCAAAATTTTTAGTAGATTCTATGTTTTCTTTCTGCAGACATAATTTTTGTAGAAATCCAGTGGTTACCATTAGAATGATTGGTTATCAATCAGTGGTTACCATTGACAGTGACCACAGCCTCTCCCCTTCATCGTTATAGAAACACCAGTTCTTATTTGATCACTGAAGTTAAGCAGTGTCAAGCCAAGTCGGTACTTAGATGGGGGCTCCACTTGGGAGCACCAAATACTGTAAGCAACCTCTTACAATGCAAGATATATTTCAGCTTTAAATAATTCACAAATGGTTAACAAGCCATAAAAATAAACAAATCAATCATTATTATAGTTGGTATCATTGGTAGTAACTAATGCCTGTTTTGCCTGCAGTAGGTACCATTGATAGCTGCTGGTGATTAATTTCTTCTCTTCCTCTTTGAAATTTGTACCATTGGTGGTAACTAGTGACTGTCCAACTTAGAATTAGTATATTAATTACAGCTGTTGGTTGTAGTCTCTTACTTTATTTTATGCAGTTTGTACTTTTGATGATAATTGGTCACTGTTCTGCCTTCAGTTGCTACCAGTAATGGTAGCTGGTGACTATAGTCTCTCTCTCTCTCTCTCTACTCTTCAATTGGTCATCTTAATTGCTGCTCATGACTGTAGACTCTCTTTCTGGTTTCAAATGATTTGCTCACTCAGTGTTCAAGGAAAAATTGGTAATCTAATCATTTCTTCCTGAGCAAGGCAATAAAGCCACCAAGATGCAATGGGTTACTAAGAGTAAAAGAAACTGAGACAACATTGAGGGGAAAAAAGATAATAAAAGAACAGGATTCAAAGAGACAAGATGACAATTGACATTGCATTTAAATTTTTGAAGGTCATAGTTGACAGGAAAGCAAGAAGCCAGAAGAGTGTTCCACAGGTGAGAGGTGTAAGAGATGAAACTATTACAATAGAACTTATGGTTATATCTAACAATTTCAGCAGCAAAATGATTAGACCTAGCTACCAATCTAGTACTATGCTTAAATTCATGAAGTGTAGGTACCAAAGAGGAAAACTCATCAGAACAATTTCCATGTAAATATTTATAGAAAAGGCATAGGTTATAGTAGTGGGAAAGTAACTGAAGCTTAATTGCTTCAGGACTGCTAACGTTCCAGATTCTTTGTTGAATTTTGTCAAGAATCTTGAGATATATAACAGGACCAACAGACTAAATTTGGCAACAATATTCAATGTATAGATGAATGATAGATTTATGTGTAATATTTTCAAATTGATTATAAGCATTCATCGGTTAGCTGTTTGAAATTTAAAACAAACCTGATTCTTTAAAATTATTATTTCTCAATAATATTGTTTTATTTGTCTTCAACTATTTTAGTAAATTGCCAAACAATATAGCTTTTTTAGCCCCCAAATATAAAACTGTCAATGTTTTTTTGTTTTTTTTTTTTTTAAATTTAAAAATAGGTTTCATAACCTAAGCTGATTTAATTTTACTAACCCATTGAACAAGAGTGGCTGATGTACTGACCATTGTGTCAAAGTGCATACACCCAGGTAGCTGGTATACTGCCCAGATTCATGGACAGCAAAGATGGACAGTATAGACCTAGGGTGGGATATCCTTACTTATCAAGGGGTCAGGGATCAAAGAGTTAAGGGATGTGCATAGACTACCATCATTATCAGTGCAGAAACTGAAATTGGTAAGCTGAATTCAAATTCTAGTCTAGCCTGCTGTGTTAACTTTTGCACTAATGCCCTTGGAAAAGGTATTAATCCATCTTTTTCACTCCTCAGCTATGGGTTAAATACCAGGATAACCTGGGGTTGCTAGTCTTAGGTAGTAGCCAGTCTAAGAGAAGGAAAATTCTGAATTTTAAATTGTGGAGAAGGCAACAGAGAATCACTCTGCTGTTTTTCACTAGAAGACATGGCAATTTGCATATAATAATAAAAAAAAAAAAAAAGGATGTGTGGAGGGACATGATTCTCTAAATCCTGAAGAAAAATGGTATTTAAGAAGAAGAATGTTATTAAATTAGCAAGAGAAAACTTTCACAATTATTTATATAGTTTGCGGAAACTATCTGTTTTGCCAAAAAAGATGGCAATATTTTGGTAATTTTGCAATTATATTGATTATGGCTTCTGCATGAATACTGTATATATTTGTGTATAAGCCTACTTCATGTATAATGCAACCTCTGAATTTTTTTTACAAAAATCCTGATTTTTTCATATAAAGATGTTGGCCATAGTCAGGATAGAGTCAATGTGAATAATCCTTTCCTTAGCTGCATAGTATGTGCGTTGCCAGGGCTACATACAGTTTTGAATTCAGAGTTTTTCTTCAGGACAAGTTGCCACCCAAGGTCATTGTTGTAGTATTCCTACAGATGATAATGGGTATTTCCCCATTCACATAAATACAGTAGTAAATACTATATGTTGGTCTGCAGTTGGAGATTCATTGTGGAATTCACCTGACTCACTTCTAGCGGTTGATTACTTTTTCTATGTGCCACTGACGAATCTTATGTGTTGTTCGTGTCCTAAATATTATCATTCATTACCAACCTTCATGTGATTATTTTATTCAGTAACCTTCACTAGATTACAACAGTTATAGAACCTAGTTTTTTCTACTATTTACAAATACCTGGGTGGAGAAGAGTTGGATTCATGCCTTTTCCAAAGGTATTAGCATGTAAGTAGCTCCTGTATAATGCTACCCCAGTTTTTGAAAAAAATTGGAAGGCCAACTGTAGCCAAATATTACAGTACTGGCCATCGTGCTGGACATATTTTATAGCAAATAGTCTTCATTCTTTTTTTGTACAAAGCTATTCCAAAATGGTGAGAAAAACCACTTATCGTAAAATATCTGATATGAAAATTTAGATACTGTACTTTTGTTTTTGTTCATGCCTAGTTACGGTAGCTCCTTTACCCTGGGTCTGCCTCCTACATAGGCTAAGTTTTTTCCCTTTTGTTACCATATGAAGAGTCAATTCTCATCCACTATGTATGCCACTTAAAATCAACAAATACTTTATATAGATGAAAAATTTATAGATTTTCTTCCTATATAAAATTTGCATTCATTTTCATTTCACAACTGTTTACATTGCTGAAGTAGTGCCTTTTCAATGACAACCATTTTGTCACGATTACTGGTATGTAATACTAGAGCAGCTTACCTGTACTGTTAAGATTAGCCAAAAGTGCCATGAGAATGTAGGATTACCAGGTAGGTTACAGTCATGGAAAATAGATGCATTTACCCCCCCACACACACACACCAAGGAAAAATTACCTGTGTATAGTTTAACCAGTCATAGAAAATGGATGATTTTTAACTTCTTCTAAAAAAATTACCTGTGTATAGTGTGACCCCGTACTTATTGTGTAAAAACAACTGATCATAAAAACTTACTCTATACTTGATCATATATGGTAATCCATGATTTTTTTTTATCTATGCCACTAATTTTATTGTGACATGTAAAAAGAATTCTGTTATTTTAAATACTTAAATGTAAAAAAATATCAAATGAAAACTGAAACAAAGAGCAACCTGTTCATACTACTTATTGAAATAATCAAATATCTCAGAAAGTAGGGGAGATCAGGCTGTGTAACCAATAAATATGTAGTTACATTATAGAATAGATTATATTGAATATGAAATGAAGGTTTTTTTTTTTTTTAAAAACTGGAAAATGTAACTTTCAGTTTTTGCATTGATATGAAGAAAAGTATATCAATTTTGGTTCAGTTGTTGCTTAGAGATGTTATTGTTTGTAAATGATTGGAACTGGTTGTCTTCCAAATACAAGATGTGTCTGAAAAGTAACAGGACTGGTGTCACAAACAATTTATTTCAATTCCAAACAAACTACATGGTTTCCCCTTCAAAGTAATATCCCTTGAGTCTAATGTACTTTTCTATCCTTCTCTGCTATGCTTCTGTGCACTGCTGGAAGGATCCTTTTTTTTCCTCACTTCCATCATTATGGCCCTCTTAATGGCCTCCATGCCTTCAAAACGGGTCCCCTTGATGGATCCCCTTTGAGCTTGGGGTAAAGAAAAAATCACATGGAGCAACATCAGGTGAATAGGGAGAATGTTTCAGTATAGTGGTTCTTCTCAGCCAGGAACAAGCAGATGCTCAGGACATTGTGATTTGGTGCATTGTTCTGGTGAAGCAGATATGATTTGTTCTGCCACAACTGCATCATGTGAAAAAAATACAATGGTTGCAGAAAGCTAAGATTAGAGTTATATACTCCCAAGACATCATGTTAGATAATAACACTATCCACTTATCCCTTTTTTTGTCCATGGCTCACACAACACAGTCTGGTTACTTTTCAGACAGACCTTGTATATTTAGGAATATTCTGGCTTTTCTATATCAGTGTAGTTTATAATATTTTTAATCTTACTCTACTCATGGCTGCCCACTTGTTGTATGATGGCTATCAACAGGTTATGGTTGGATGAAGTATTTCCTCCTTCAGTTTCTATTAGCCAGATGGTACCTGCACAATTATTTATAGTCGCATATAGCTAGCATAGCATTATGTGAGTGCTTAGCATTAGGCACCTTTAATCCAGTGACAAGAATCAGTCAAGATCATTTGAGACTATCTACGTCACATATAATTCCAGTAGCTATTGCTATTTCCATTGTAAATGAGTAGTGATAGGCTTGTAATGTTTTTTTTTTCTGTTGGAAAGGGACATTTTTTGATCCCATCCGTCACTGCTTTGTTCTGCTGTCAACCTGATTAAAAAAAGAATCTCAGATTTTACAAGTATGTATTAGTACAGGAGAGCATCTCTATATTTATTGTAGACTATTTTGTTTGAGTTCTAGTGTCTATTTATCTAAAATTGTAAAGATGTTTATCAAATTCTTACTGGATAAAACAAGTTGAGTAAATAAAAATGATTGTGTTGCCCATAATAGAATTTGATTTAAAACAATACTAATTTGCACTTGATCTTCTCTTTTGTCAGGCCACCGGCCTTGGAGGTAAAGCTGAACGGATTGATGAGAAAACTCAAGTTGAAAATCTGAAGAAAGTGTCTGAAAGAAATATTGTTGTTCGATTTAATGCTGATGTTGCTTCAAGTATGCAATGGAATTTCCGGCCTCAACAGACATCTGTCAAAGTAAGTCTATCCGTTCAGTGCATATATGTTTCGTATGTGTGCACCAGAATGTAATACTTTAATAAAGGCCTTCTTCTGCCTTGTGTATGTGTTCAGTGTCGAAAGAGAGGGCATTTTGTTTGATACTATTGTGATAATACAATTTACATGAACAAATTTATAAATTAAACAATTCTAGTAATAGGATTCTTTTGTGTATAAGACTTAGATGTCATTTTCAAAGTATACTTTTCTATACTGTATTTCACTGCTTATAAGATGCTTCAGTGAATTAAATGACTACTCCCAAATTTTGAAGGAAGAAATTGGAAAAAAGTTTTTTTCTTGTACTTCATAGTCCTCCCCACTATCTTCAGTTTTACCCATTGATTAGTATACTTCAGCATGAAAACCTGACTAATCATGACAAATTCATCACAGACGGAGAAGTAGTACCAAATTTATGGTAACTATATAGAATGTAATAATTAGAAGAGAAGTTAAGGGGCATAATGCGTCTGAAACCAAACCTTATTGTAGCCTGAAATTCTTACTAATTGTGACAAATCCATCAAAAACCAAAATAGAGCACTAATTTTAAATTAGATACATGTAAATTTGGATACAGAAATAAAGTTAAGATTCCAGGGCTTAGAATCTGATGTAACTGGGGAGCTGGCACTCACCTCACACCCCAGTCTTATAACTCCTGTCATTGCTCTTTGATTTGTAGGGCATTGAGTGTTTTTTGGAGATACTTTATAAGAAAACAAGTCTTATAAGCAAAAAAAATACAGTACTTTATTTCTGTGTTTTTTTTTTTTTTTAAATTTTCTATCATTTTGATTTTTTTTTTTTTTACATTATTCTATTCAGTGGCATATTTTTCTAAATTTCATTTTTCATAAGTGATATTCAATAAATAGATGGCATAATGGTTAATGGCAGTGAGAAGAGAATTGGCAAATTGAGTTCAAACTCTGGCTGCAGCAGTTTGCACATACTTGACATTGATATATGTAGGAAAGGCAAGGATCCACTTCTCTGCACAGCTGTAAGTAAATAAAAGGGCAGTTTGAACAGTCCATTGTGGGTATTGGGCGAGCATTCCAACCCCCACCAAAATTGCTACAAAAAATCATTGTATTTTCATGGATTGTTCAAGATAGTGGAGAGAAAAATCATTTCCTCATCTGGTATTTTACATGAAAAGCAACATTGTATTGTTCTTTTAATAGTGAATCTCAGAAAATTGTTTCTGAGGATGGTTTAACTATACTAAATCATGTCAAAGAAATGAATTTCAGTGTATGTGTATATATATATATATATATATATATATATATATATATTTTATAATGGATTTTTATTAATCCAACAGATTGAAATCGGCTTTGTCTGACCGTTTTTTTCCTTTGTGGCCAAGTGTTAAGTCATGCCAGGCTAAACATTGGCTCTCTTCCCAGAGGGATGCAAGTTTGATTCCTGCTGAAAGGCGCAAAATCTTTATTTAATAAGATTTCTTGAATATTCAGGCTGGTAAGTGATAAGTAAATAAAGAAATAAATATACTGTTTAATAAATAAATGGAGCACCTACTCAAATACATGTATCCACTAAAAATAATGTTGAAAGTGATACAAATATATATATATATATATATATATATATATATATATATATATATATATATATATATATAATTCACTCAAGCATGTTTGGTTGAATAATCTAAACATATTATGTCTATTTTTATTGTAATCCTCTCAAATTTGCAGATCAATTTCTTAGTGTTATTAAACTGATTAAGAAAGATGCCATAATTTTGGTTATTTCTTTTATTTTCCCAAGTATTTTCAATCTCATCCAAGATCATCTTCAGGGGTGAATTGCTAAGACAAAAAATTAATGTAATTGATAATTGTAAATTTTTTTTGTAAATGCATTCAGTTATAGTCAGTTTAAAAATTAACTGTTAAGAATATGTAAGGGAGATAATTTATATTTTTTTATTATTAATGTTTTAAAATATTCAACTTGCAATTTAAAAAAAAAAATTTAAAAGAACATTTCTGTCCACATTCATGTTTTAGAGAAATATTAATTGACAATACAAGTATACTCCACCATGAAAATAAAAACAAAAACTTCAAATTCTTGAAGTGCTCTATATAAACAAAAATGTAACAAACATTAATTAAGATTAATTATGAGCATAGCAACAATGTTTTAAAAGGCCTATAAAAGCAATGTTTTGGGATACTCAAATTGTAAAAAAATTTTTTAAATTCTAGTTGAGTTTGTTACATTCACTTATGCACAAATACCCTTGGGAAAGGTAAGAATCCATCTCTTTCCCCCGGATATGGATTAAATAGTAAGATTTGCATCTGGAAAATCATTATTTCCCCCCAAAACTGTTAATGCAATATTCACTTACAAAAAGAAAATGAATTATTCTTACACTCAAAATATATTTCAACTTCAAATAACCCAAAAACGCTTGATAAGCTGTAAAAAAACAATCACTCCATCAATATTGAGTTTTGTTTTGATTTTTCTCACTGTATTTAGGTGATTCCTGGTGAAACTGCTTTGGCTTTTTACACAGCCAAAAACCCAACAGACAAAGCTATCATTGGAATCTCAACTTACAATGTCATACCTTATGAAGCTGGTCTCTATTTCAACAAAATACAGGTAAATATTCAACCTATCTACTTTTAGAGAAAAGTCCATATTACATTAAGTATATTTCAGACTTTGATCAAATCATAATGAAAGCATATATTTTGTAGTAGAGTAAAATGTTAATGATTGACAGGTCTGGAGTCTTATACCCCCAAATTTCAAACTGGGATGAAAAGCATCTTTCTTTATAATAGACTTGCACAATTAAGAAATGTGTAGAGTTACATTGATTGTAGAAAATCAGCTGTGGACCACAAGAGTAAATTTTTAGAGTAGATTACTAAGTATGAGTGAGATAGAAACAGATATAGAGAGAGAGGGATGATAAGAAAATTTAGTCTTTTTCTAAGAGTTGAAGAGATTAATTAGTTCCAAAGACAGTGAAATATTGATTGGATAAAATTATGCTTCCATTAATTTTCCATAATTGTAACAGTTCTCTGCTTGTCAAGAGATAATTATAAAACAGAATATGAAAATGACTCTTGAAAAACAAATGATTGTGGATGATCAATATTTGAATAACAAATAATATAGAGTGATTAATTTTTTTAATATTGTGTGAATAATCATTAAAATATTATTTGTGGAAATAATTTGAATATCAACAACTTCAATATTTGTTTAACTAATAATTTTTCTACTTACATTCCTTTCTTTTTTCATGTCTATTCTGTTTTCTAATAATTGTCAAAACTGTCAATTTATTTTCTTATACATGCAACATATAATAACTAGACAATGATTATACAAGCAGATACATACATTGCCTACTTCATTGGTTAAATCAAGTCAGCACAATTAAAAAGAAAATGGGAGAACCACATTGAATGCAGAAAATTAGTCATGAGATACAAGAATAAATATCTAGTGTAAATTGCTGAGTATGAGTGAGAAACAGAGGGAGAGAGGAATTTTGAGAAGATTATTTTTCTTTTTCTACAGAGAGTTAATAGGCTTAATTAGATAAAAAAAAAATGGTGGAATATTTGGTTGGATAAAGTCAGGCTTCCACAAAACTGAATTTTTTGTACATGATCAGTTGCTGAATTTATTCTGATATGTACAAAAATGTACTATTTTGAAAACCCCTTGCAATCCATCCTGGGTAATCTTGCAGGCCACATGTGCCTTATTTTGGGCAAGCCTGATTTATAGATTTAATTTTGCATTCATGAAATTCATGATTGAAAAGTTATTACATAATTAACTATATGATTGCTATTATTTTTCTTGTGAAATAGATCTACATAAACATGGTATTTTAATTGGTTCATATGTAAACCTTCTGTCTTCCTAATTCTTGTTCTTTTATTGTTTTCCCTCCCCTATATTCTCTCATGCTCAGAAACCCCTGATATAATAGTGGCTTTATTGCTTTGCTTGTGGTGAAATGATTTTAAAAAAAATAATGTTGGATTATAAATAAAATCCATTAACTCCTCAGTAATTACTGTGTTTACATTTCAAATAAGAAAAGTTTAAAAAATAAAATTTCCATGAGACTTGGCAGGTTGGGTAATTGTAAAGAAAGGGTTTTGGAATTGATGAATATTATGTTTATTGTTATTGACATATAACAAGGTTTTACAAATAGCAAATGAGATCTTTGAAGAAATCACATCATGTCATCTGTTAAAATGAAAATAAAATAATGCAATAAAAACAGACATAATAAAAAGGGATAAGGAAATTGCATCTGCAGTAATTGGCAATACGAAATGAAGAAAAACTGAAAAAAGAAAAAAAAAATCTATAACATGAGCTAACTGGTTATTGCTCCTCACTCATCCAAACTAGACTGAAGAATTTAAAATATTGTGCACACTGATTTAAAAAACAAACAAAAAAAAAAGATGGGAAACATGAGGAAAGAAATTATACATGTATCAATAATATATTGACATGAGTATGTCTATTGGGTTTGTTACATTCACTTATGTGCAAATACCCTTGGGAAAGGTATGAATCCATCTCTTCCTCCCAACTATGGGTTGAATAGCAGGACAGACTAAGTCCTATAACCTTGGTTGTTAGCCAGATTACCACAGAAATAAATGTCAATCTACTGTAGGGAAATCTTCTGACTACTCAGTTATGAATCAAAGGAAACATGATCACCAATGTATGTATTACATATGGCATTTAACTGACTGATATCTGTAGACAGATCACACTAAATAAATTCTAACAAAATCCTTATTTGCATAAATAGATTCATCAATAAATCCATAATGTAAAGATGTAAGAAAAAGATGTTGGTTTTTGAACAGAGGTTTATCACTTGTTTCTTGTTTAGTATTGGGTTTCTGGTTCCTTCTAAAGTCTACTTCAACATAAAATTTCAGAGTGGAGGCATTAGAAGTATAGACTTAAATTTTATTTACTATTTATTTTTTCTTCAATTGGTTTAGATACATTTGCCTATTAATCCAGTTCACACTCCTCCCTATCTTTTGAACAGGAGTAGGAGTTTATCCCTTGTTTGCTTTTAAAGTTGGGTTTTCAGTTCCTTCTGAACTCTTTTGCGTTTACTTTCACTTCAAGTAGCCCCTTGCGTTTTAGTGACGTCATTACCTTGCTTTGGGTGAATTGATTAAAAAAAATTTCTTCTAAATATTTATTTTTCCATATAATCTTCTTGTCAATGCACTTAATCTAGTACTTCTCCATTAATTACATAGGTTAAATGTTAATCAGTAAAAATTAAAAAAAAAAAAAAAAACTTAGATAAAAATTCAGCTAACTTATATCAGGCTATAGATATAGTGATCTACCCTGCATTATTCAATACCTTGTTCATTTTCTCTGTGTATATAGTCAGTCAGTTATGTGCTATGCGTGATGCACATGATTTCCTAAGTGTGTATCATACTTAGGCGCTCATGTATTTTTTGATACATGACTGACGAGGCAGATTTTTTCCTGCAGTAGATTACCATTTCTTTCTGTGGTAGACCAGTTGCCATCCAAGGCTATAGAACCCAGTCTGTCCTGCTATTTACCCATAACTGGGGGGAGAAGAAGAGGATTCATACCTTCCCCAAGGGTATTAGCACGTAAGTGAATGTCATGGATTCAAATGGAATTCGAATTCAACTCTTCGATTCCTCAATCCGAGCTGCTATCCATTACTACACCATGCCTCCCTGTGTGTATATAAACATATATATATAATCATTTCATCCCCAAGCAAACCAATAAAGCTACTATGATGTAAGAAATACAAGTAAGTATGAGAAAATATGAGAAAAAAGAAAATATTATTAAGGAGACAGAACAATAAAAGAACAGGAATTAAGAAGGTAATGATTCACATTGCATTTTAATTTTTGAAGATCTAATTTGACTGGAAACCAAAAGAGTCCCACAAGCAAGAAGTGTGATATAAGAAACTGTTAGTATAGAGCATATGGTTACATCTAGCCATTTCAACTGTAAAATGACTTTACCACCAATCTAGTACTACACTTTAATTCATAAATTCTAGGCATCAAAGAGGAAACCTTATTAAAACAATTACCATGAAATTATTTATAGGAAACGCACATTGAATCTACATTATGACAATGGGAAAGTGACTGAAGCTGAGATGTCAGTATATGATTGATAATATTGCAGATTCTTCTTTGTATTTTATCAAGAATTTTTAAATACATAGTAGAAGCACCAGACTAGATGTAACAGCAACATTCAATGCATGGATGAATGGTAGACTTGTAAATGTGTAAGATAGATTCTGGCTAAAAAAATTGTCTAGCATGACACAGTGAACCAACTTTCCTAGCAGTAGACATAGCAAATGATCCAATATTATTATTTTATGTACTGGCGTTTTCTAATTAAGAAAAGAAAGACTATAAAGAAATATTTTTATTACTCTCTTGATTACCAACCCATGCTTGTAGTTATATTAATCCTATTTAAAAGGGTCAGGGGGATTTTTACCATTTTGGTCTTTCATACTTCAAAGGGAATGTGCAGGTAGCATCACAGTTAGTATCACAGTGGAATCAGTGAACTGAATTTAAATTCAAATCTAGTCTATTTTGTTGACTTTGTACCAATGCCATTTGGATTGGTATGAATCCATTTCTTCCCCCACTTACTTGTTTAAATAACAAGTAGACTGAGTTCTCAAATTTTGGATGACAGCCAGTTTAGAAGAAGGACAAATTTGAATTCCAAAATGTGAAGAAAGCAACAAATCACTCAACCGTCCCACAAGTTATGACAATTCATAGATAAAAAATAAAAAGAATCTGTGGAGAGCAGTGATTGCCTATGTCTTGAATTGAATGGATGTAGTGTTTTAAAAATATACTTCAAATAACATATTTAAATTATTGCAATACTTGAAAAAATGTTTAAAAAGTGCGTGGTATGACCAAATTTAAGAGATAGGAGAAAGACGACAATATATTGCGTTAATAATAAACTATAAAATTAATTTCAGTATTGTCCAAATTTAAAAATGTATAAATCAAGGGAGGCAACCGTATCAAACGTTATATCAATTTCAAGGGAGGTAAACGAGATGGCGACATATTTTGCCCGAAATTTTTAGGTATTGTTTTTATTTTATCATATTTTTAATTGTTTTTGTTTTATCATATTTTTTATTGTTTTTTTTTTGTTTTTCTAATATTCTAAAAATAGAATATTGATGCATGGCATAATAACTGTTGCTTCAAAAGAATCTAAAGTACTTTATCATCCCCTTCCAAATACGTAATTGAAAATGAAATTATTTAAACATTTTTCAAAATTAATACTTCTAAGCAGTGAATTAGGAATCTACAGAATGCCCCATAAAAAAAAAAAACAGAAAATTTGGCACAGTTTATTTAATTGTTGGAATTTTTGTTACAGTTTTTTTAAACAAAAGTAAAGGATAGACATTTAGAAAACAGAACAAAATACTAATGTCAGATGTGATGTTCAAATTTAAAAAAGTTAATTTTTTTTATCATATAGTATATCTAAAATCTCCTGTCTTTTTTTTTGTAGGCTACAATGTAGTTCATTTTTATTGAATTTATCCTTCTTTTTTATTTTTTTTACAAATGTAACTAGGCTTACAGTATGTCATGTTTAAACATTGGTTCCTGTATGATCACCGAAGATAAGCTGCTGCTGTTGAAAGTGTTCAATGGGTAGCACATATAATTAGAAGAGAAAATAACAATATAATCAAGTTGTTAACTTTCCACACTACCAGAAACAAAAATATTGGAAGGAAATGCCCATCAAAACTGGAAAGAGTGATAACAGTGAGCATGTGAAGTCAGATTTCTTGTAAAACTGTTTGAATAAAAATATTTTATAACTTTTAACTGACAGCAGCATAAACAGTTCAGTCAAGGAATACTGAATATTTCCTGTACATAAATGACTAATTTTACCATAAACATTCATTGTGTATTCCTTTTGGAAACAATATATCACATTTTATACTTGATTACAAAAGTATTTAATTAGAAAAATAAAAGCATCCTGGGTATGATAATAAACTACATCTGGCAGCAAGGCCTCTGATAGGGAGGTTCTAAGGAGTGTGGAATTACCTCTTAATTGCTGTTGTTCCCAGGTCCATCCTGACCTGGGATAGTAACACCTGTTAGGATCCCAGCTATGGGTAAATAATGAACTGCCAAACAAAAACAAAACACCATGAAAGTATAAAAATACATTTTTATAGTAAAAATGCCAGTGATACTTTTTCATAGTAAAAAAAAAGTTCCCAGCAATACATTTTTGTAAAGAAATTACTAATGCTCCCAAGAAAATTAAATTTAGACATTAAATGACGCATAAGGAGTTGATATGCCATTAACAAACAATAAGGAAAATGTTAACCAGCAATAAAAAAAAAGCCCTGTTAAAGATTTTCTTGATGATAATTTAAATAGTAACAGAAATATTAATACAACTTAAAGCAAATATGAACGTAGTTACTTCCCTTGTTATTTTGAAAAAATCATTTGGATTTTTTTTTTTTTTATCTGAAGTAGATAAAATCTTTTGGATTATCTGTGGTGGCATAAACAGGGAATTATATTAATCTCTGTTTAAATATTTAAGTAGTTAATCAATATATTAATACCATAGTAACTACCTTCCTTCCCATGTAAAGTATGTGTTGTTTTCCAAAAGAGGAAAAATACTGAATAAAGCTGTACCCACTTTCAAAGATCAGGATGGGGGTTGAGTGTAATAAGACTAAAGACAGCAAGCCTATGTGTATACTTTCTTTTTATCGTCATTCTTTATGTGTTTCACTTCACCTGTTTTTCTTTTCATTTTTGTTTAGATTTCTTGCTTACCCTTTGTTTTTTCTTCTTTCTCTTTTCTGTTATTCCTTCTTTTTCCCAGTCATGCAGAAGTAAACTGATATGGTACACACACACACACACACACACACACACACACACACACACACATATTCTGTGTATTTAGGCAGCAAATGATCTTTAAGTAAGACGACAAACATTTTGTGTCGATTAATTTTATTGATCGACTTTTCCAAATTATGATAATCCTTCTCAGGTACAGAGGAAGTTCTGTCAGAAATTTTCTAATGTTCATTTCAGAAGAAATATGGTCCAAGCTTTTGACTTTCTTAAGTCGTCATCAGGGCAGATAGACAAATGATGAGTTTCATGGAACTAGTGAGTGTAGTGACATAGGCAAGGTGTGACATGTGTGTACTTTCATTTTATATTTTGCTAAGTATCACCTACCACCTATGGATCTAGAGTGCCTTTAGACAACACATTAATAAGCAGAATAAGGGTCAAAATAACACCAGACAGCTACTTACAAACAATACCAAAATACTAACAAAATTAAATAGTAAAAACAGGCTTATGATACTTGAAGCAATACTCTTACAACAAAAACGACCATCTCTAAATAAAAACAATTATAATTTAAGATCCACATCCTCATATATATAAGAAGAGCAGGAAGAAAATGAATAGAATAAAACATTAAAAATAAGAATTAAATAAAAATACTAAAACATCTTATATAGGATACACCACAACCACACTCAAGGGGACTCACCTGTCACCTATCAGACCAGAATGCTATAAGACAATACATTAATAAGCAGCATAAGGATCATAACATTAGACAGCTACTTACAGACAATAGTAAAAATAGACTTATTATTCTTGAAGCAATACTCATACAACAAAACCACCATCTATAAAAAAAAAAAAAAAAAAAAGCAATTATAATTTAAGAGCCTGCATCCTCAAATATATATAAAACACACATACACATACTACACACACACACACACACACACACACATATATATATATATATTGTGTGTAAGTAACACTTTTCACAAAATATGGATATTAGAATGGTCCAAGGCAGATGTTGCACTTTAATTCTGGCCAAAACGCACAAAAGCTCTATTACTTAGCAGGTATGTTGATCCATAATGTAAATACTCCCATTATTTTTTTATGCATACCTAAGCTTAATAAATAACTCATGAAGCAAGAGACCTGTTATTTTTAAGTCCAGAATACTTGGTATAAAACTGATTAAAATGTTCTTCTTTATCCTTTTCCTTTTACAGAAATCTGTGCAGAAGCTTTTTTGTTTTTTTTTGTTTGTTTTGTTTGTTTTTTTTTCAATGCAAGCAAGGCAACAAAGCCACTAACGCACAGGGGGGTTACTAAGTGTAAAAGAATATAAGAAAAAGAAAAAGATTATTAAGGAGCAAGAACAATAAAAGAACAGGAATTAAGAAGACAGAATATAACAATTGACATTGCAAATAAATTTTTGAAGATCAAACTTGACTGGAATGCAAGAAGCCAGAACAGAGTTCCACAAGCTAGAAGTGCGATAGAAGAAACTGTTAGCATAGAACTTATGGTTACATTTAGCCATTTCAAGTGTAAAATGACCTTGCTACTAATTTAGTACTTTCTTTGTAAAACTTTTTCTATGTAAAAAGTATGCAAATAATTGCTTGATCTTACTAAAGTTGTATACATTCATATGAAAATATGGTTCAAGTCTAAAGTAAAATAAATCATTATCTTTATTATTGAAATAATAATGATCTGTTTTAAATCCTAGTGGAATCCTTAAAATTTTAAATTATTGAAAATTTAAAAATTATACCTTGGCAAAATTTTCTTAAAAATCAAATCAGAGTAGAATTGTTGGAATTTGTTTACACTGGCTACACTAGTACAAGTGGTGGTTGAATCCCAACTTTGGCTATTGATAATTTAAAAAAAACAACTTTTTTTTAATCATTTCATTCCAAGCAAAGTGATAATGCCACTAGGATGCATGGGGTTACATGGGAGTGAAAGTGAATGAGGAGACTAGTGAGGAGAAAGGGCAATAAAAGAACAGCATTCGGGAAGAGAGAAGATGGCGAGAGATGTTGTATATAAATTTTTACTGTTTGTAGGTGGCAGGAAAGCAAGAGAGTTCCACAGGCAAGAAGTACAAGAAAAGAAACTAGTAGAATAGAACTTATGGTAATTCTATGGTAAAATGGTGAGACATAGTTTCTAATTTAGTAGTAGGCTTAAATTCATGCAGTTGAGGTACCAAAGAAGAAGCTCATTAAAAGAATTGCCATGAAAACATTTATAGAAAATACAGAAGGGAGCCATGTCAGGGAGGTAGGAAAGTGATTGAAGTTGAGATGCCAGGTTAGGGCCTTCTTTGGATTTTGTCAAGAATCTCGAGATATGTAGCAGGAACACCAGACCACATATGACAGAAATATTTAATGCTGAGATGAATGATAGATTTATAAATGTACAAGTTGGATTTTGGCGAGAAAAATTATCTAGTAGAACACAGTGAACCAAACTTCTTAGCAGCAAACCTAGTAACTGATTCAATCACTCCACTTCATGCCAAAACATGAGACAAAGAGAGTGCAATGAGTTTCCCTCCTGGAACTTAGCCTCAGTCATGCTGATGGAAAGCAAAATAGATTCTCTATGGTAATTAAAGGATATGGTCGAGTAATGGATAGTAGTTTGGATTGTGGAATCGGAGAGCTGAGTTCGAATTCCAGTCAAATCCATTATATTCACTTATGTGCTCATACCCTTGGGAAAGGTATGAATCCTCTTCTACTCCCCCTAGCTATAGGTAAGTAGCAGGACAGACCAGGTTCTATAGCCTTGGATGGCAACTGGTCTACTGCAGAAAGAAATGGCAACCTACTGCGGGGGGGGGGGAATCTGCTTCGTCAGTCATGTATTGAAAGATACATGATCGCCTAAGCATGTTCATGTATGGCACATAACTGACTGAGTTTTGTTTAGGAGGCATCAAAATTTGCAAGACATTTCTTGTCCCAGTTAACAATTGATTGGCTGTCATTTTTTAGAGCAGCTGCCAGTTTTACTTTTTTGGGCATATTGGATTTACTATTAAGGGGTAAATAGTTGTTATCCGCATAAATATCTAATTGTAAAATAATGACATCAGAAAAATCACTGAAGATAATAAACAGTCCAAATATTTGTTCAGGGACACCGTGTGAAAAAGGCCAACATATCAAAACCTGTCAATTGCCTTTAAAATATCTAAAGCTACATCTTGTGCCTCACCATTCTTACCTAAAACCTAATAAACAAATTCAATAATAACTGTTAACACATTTAGGTAGACCTAGAGAAATGAAAGGCACATTGTTTATCTGAAAGGAGGCTGTGTGAAGTGAGATGCTTAACCAATCTGGCGTTGATTAGAGCATTTAGTACTTTACCAAAAAGCGGTAAAATACTAATAGGGTGATAATTTGAGAGATCAGAAGGTTCACCAGAGTTCTTAAAAATGGGAACAACAGAGGAGGATTTCCAACAAGTTGGAAAGCAAGAAGCAGCATGGTATTTATTGTAGAGTTTGAAGAGAACAGGAGCCAGTTCAGAAGCACATTTCCTTAGGACAGTTGTAGGGATACTCTCAAATTCACAAGTCTTGTTGGGATCTAGTTTGGAGAGGATAGTAGAATATGAAACAAATAAAAAGTTGCCAGTAAACTATAGATTAGTAGACAGATACTCATTTTTTTTTCTCATTGTCGTATGTTGAAAAGATACTGTATTGATATTATAAACAAAACCCTTATAAATCAATAAAAAAAATCAGTGTATTTTTATTAACAGTCTAAAAGTACCAAGAATACTAACTTATAAAAATTATTTCCTAAAAAAATTTTTCCCCATTTTTTATAAATGGACCAGTCTCTTTAAGTAGCTCCCAAATCACTTGCTGCCATCATAAACATACCACTTGACAATGCTCAAAAGAAGGTCTTCACAAAATACGGCCTGTGGCTCACAAGGGGTTTTCAAAATAGTATTTTTTTTTTGTGATAATCATAAGAAATTCATCAACTGATTGCATATGGAAAATTCTGTGGGAGCCTGACTTTATCCAACTAATGGTTCATTGTCTTTGTCTCTAATTAATCCTTTTAAATCTCTGTAGAAAAAATTATTTTCATTCTAACAGATGACATGATAATGGTATGATTCCTTCTTATCTCATTTGCTTTTTGTAGTAAAAACCTTGTGATGTGTCAATAACAATAAATATAATATTCATCAATTCCCAAACCCTTTTTTAGCATTTAACCAATCTGCCAAGTATCATGGAAATTATTTTTTTAAATTTTTATTTTCTTATCTGAAATGTAAACATAATAATTACTGAGGATTTAATGGATTTTATTTATAATCCAACATTACTTTTTTTTTTTTTTTTTTTAATCATTTCACCCCAAGCAAAGCAATAAAGCCACTATGACATAAGGGGTTACTGAGTGTGAGAGAATATGAGAAAAAGTAAACATTATTAAGGGGAAAGAACAAGTATTAGGAAGACAGAACCAATTAAAATACCATATTTATGTAGAACTATTCCACATGAATAATAGCAATCATGTAGTTAATTATGTAATAACTTTTCAATCCTGAATTTCATAAATTCAAAAATAACCTATAAACTAGGCCTGCCCAAAATATGGCATATGGGCCACATGTGGCCTGAAAGACTACCAAGAATGGTACATATCAGAATAAATTTGGCAACTGATCATGTATGAAAAATTCAGTTTTGTGGAAGCATTACTTTATCCAACCAATATTTTACTGTCTAATTAATCTTTTTAAATCTCTGTAGAAAATGAAAAAGAATTTTCTCACAACCCCCCTCTATATATATATCTGTTTCTATCTCGCTCATACCCAGTAATTTAATCTAAAAATTTACTCTTGTGGCCTGTGGCTAATTTTATGTGTTCAGTGTGGCCCTCCGATTTAAAAATTTTTTTAGGCCTTCTCTAAAGCAATAGTTTTCAGCCTTTCTGTGATATTGTTACCCCTACATGCCTATGCCATAGGTGCACAATGCCCGAATCAAAAATTTATTGACATAAGAACTACACTGTAATACTAAACAAAATGTAGCAAATGGGTCCAAAAACTCGGTGCCTTCAAAGTCAAAAGCATTTTTATTTCACCAAAATGTACAACAATTTGGTATTTCTTCTTATTACACTCTGTTGTAATTAGATCTCTTTCTGATTCATTCTTCATGCTGGCTGGTTGTGAACACCATGAAGGCAGAAAACGAAATAACAAAAGTCATTTTCTGTGCATTAGGCTCCACATATTACATTCAGTCTACAAAGTGAGCTCTGGTGATGGCCAATCGTGAATATTCCCACCAGTAAAAGAGATTGCCCCTGGGGACTACCAAACCTGCTTAAAAGCAGGCTCTGAGAATGAACAGAACACAGTTGTGGCCCTGCGCAGCTGCCAGCCATCACACAGGGTGGTGCTTCTGCTACCACTGCTTCATCGCCCCCACTCAACATAACTGCACATATCAATAACTGTTACGACTTCCTTGCTTGATCAACTACATCAGCTATCCAGCTTTGACTTGTTTACAAGACATTCCCTTTACAGGCCTACCAACATCTGCTGTTACCTCAGCCTGCCTTGACTTGTTTACAAGGCATTCCCTTCATAGTTGACACCACCAACCTCTGCTCCACAGAACATGCCTGCCTCAGCCCTTTTACAAAGCATTCACTTCACAATCAACACCACAACCTCTGTTCCATGGAACAGGGCTACCAAGACCATGCCAATCTGACATCACCTTGGTTCAAAACAACAGGTATACCAACTGACAAGATGACATGAGCAACCAACATGCACCGACCGTATTTTGTGACCTCAGCCATGCTGGCACAAGAAATGGTTCAACTCCTGACACTATGCTTACACCAGATTGCTATTCTACCAACAATAAATGTTGTTTCACTGTAATCCCTGTTATTCCTTTCTCTCTCTCTCTCTACTAAACATTTACTATAACATTCTTTCTTTGTTTTACATTTTTATGCGTCATAAATAATAGTGACAAAATATTTATCTGTTTTTCCTTTAAAATCTGAAGAAAAGAATGCTGTGCTAAATGTGTTTACTTTCATTGAACTAATCCTTTTTTTTTTTTTTTTTTTTGAATAAGGACTTTGCCATTTTTTTTAAATTAATTTTTGTTTAACATTTTATGGCACCCCTAAATATTCTGCGACATACTGGTTAAAAAAAAAAAATTCTCAATGGTTTAAGTTCAGTTAACATGGCAACCACACTATACTCTCAGGTGCCAAATAAATCTCAGGTGCCAAATAAAGGAGGAGAAAAAAATGAACTGATGGAACCTTCTGGATTCTTGCTTTTCAGTCAACTATGACTGTCAAAAATGCAACACGAGTTGTCATCTTCTGTCTTTCTGAATCCTGTTATTCTCCTTTCTTTTTAATGTTTTCTCGGTTTCCTTCACTTTATTGTCTTTCATTCTCAGTAACCATTTGTTAGGCAATGGGAAAATTTTTAACATAAATTATACATACAAGTAAAAATAATATAGAGGAAAAAAATCAAAATAATTTGGGGCCATAAACAGGAGAAAGTCAGTTTATGCTGCAAATATAACAATCTTTCAACTATTAAAAATGACACACATACTAAAACCAAAATTAATGTTAAGGCAATCTTTTATGTTTATCTCGTACTAGAGAAGAAAATACTTGTTTTATTTGGTCGGGCTAGCTTGGACATTCATGGGTCTACCAAGCCAACTATCACGGTCCTGCATCAAGGTTTGGGAGGTCATTAGCTGATCAAAGTAGGTGGTTGTTGGGTGACCAACCTGTCTTGCTCCATGGCTGGGTGTCCAGAGCAGTAGATCATTCATGAGTTCTTGTTTTGCTTGCCAGCAGTGTCCTGCAAAGCACATTCTGCATTTGCATAAGATTGTAAAAATATCACGGATGGATCCATAGAACTATAATTTAATTGGATGTTGTCTCCAAGAGATGTTAAATATATCTCTCAACATCCAAATATAGGTTCCATCAAGCTTAGACTCTAGGGTTTTATTTAATATCCAAGAATTAGCATTAGGCATTAAAACTACCTCTACAGTGGCTTGAAAGAATCTCCGCTTGAGGTTATCTGGTAGATCAGATTTCAAGATTACATCTGTTTTATTCATGGCAGCCCAGGTTTTATCCATGTGAATTTTCACATCAAAGATGTTGGTTTTATAATGTTCTAACAAGATTAATATCAATCTATATCTAACAATAGATATGAACAGATACCTAACGATATCCTAACAATAGATATCTAATATTCTAAAGTCAATATCAATTGATATCCGCTAATATCTAACAGCATCAATATCAATTACTGTCATAAAGCACCATAAGTTATTTTCTAATAGTTTCTTTTCTTTCATTTCTCATGTGTGGAACTCTCTTCTGGCTTCCTGCTTCCCTTTCAACTTAGATCTTCAAAAATTTAAAAGCATTGTTAATCATTATCTGTCTTTTTGAATCCTTTTCTCTTATTGTTATCTTTGTTTCTTTCACTCTCAGTAACTATTCACATCCTAGTGGCCTTTATCGTCTTGCCTGATGTAAAATGATTTTAAAAAAAATACTCTAACAATATCTTGACATCAGTATTCTAATAACTACTCATATCTAACTATATCCTAACTTTACCAATATCAATCAATACCTAATAATGTACATATCAGTCAATATATAATGGTTCCTAACATCAATATCCTAACAATATCAATACGGTATTTTGATGTACACTTTAAATAATTTAAATTTCCTCTGCAAAATTTCTTTGTATCTATTTGATTCCTTTTCTGAATAGTGATAGCATTTCAGTTTTAATCTGAATTGCTTAAGTTGCCTTAAAATTCTAAAGGCTGATAGCTTTATCCATGTTCTCCCATTAATAATGCTTATTAACCCTTATTCCTTTTTTTAATAATCCAAGATTAGCCAACACCATATTTGAAGAATCCCTTTTTTGATGATTAACTAGTCTCAATAAAATCCTCTTAAATTAATATCTTGATTAGATGTCATCCATCTCTGATTCAGTACAGTCAAAAATATAAAGAGATTTTATTATTTTTTTTTAAGTTTTAGCTGGAAACTTTTCAGGATGATGGCACTGTTTATTCTTCATCTACCAAATGATATTGAAAATGTTTAAGGAACTTAAATTTGGATTTTTCCTTTCTATCTGTTGGGGCTTTATTTGGTTCCTATTGATCAACTCTCATATTTTGTCTCAGATATTTGTTTCAGCTAAGTCTCATCATTTTACTATTGAATTGTTAGATGTAACCATAGTTTCTGTTTCTTCCCTTGCACTTCTGACTTGTGGAATTCTCTTTCAGTGTCTTGCTTTCCTATAAACTATGATCTTCAAAAGTTTAAATGCAATGTTAATCATTATTTCCTGTCTTTTTGAAACCTGTTCTTTTATTGTCCTTTCCCTTTAATAACATTTTCTCAGTTTCTTTTACTCTCAGGAACCCCTTGCATCATAGTGGCTTTTTTGCCTTGCTTGGAGTGAAATAATTAACAAAAAAAAAACAAAGAAAAATTCATGATATAATTATCTTTTATGATTCAAGAAGTAAATTCACTCTTTTATTAGTTTAAAAAATATTGATTTTTTTTTTTCATATTTAGTATAATTCCAATATCAATGCTTTTGATGATTAAGATTTAAAAATGCATCCAAGCTTGAAGAAATGAATTGAGTGATATTTTCTGTACTTGGGAAATATCATTGCAATGTGGCATAATTCTTATTTGCATAGAAAATGGAACTGGTTAACTCTGACTAAGGAATTATATGTTTCATTTGCACTAAATGTCTTCTCTCATAATTCTACAATGATCAGAGAAAAAGACTGTATTGAGGTCAGGGATTCTAGTAATCTAGTCAGCCATCAACTGTAAGAACAGATAATGTATGGTTGTCAGCAAGAGAAAAAGCCCAAGATGTAAACCCGAAATTGAAGATATCAACATCAAACAAGTACAGAAGTTTATTTGGGAAGTGTTTTAACAGAGGATGGAAAATGTGACACCAAAATCTGCACATGTATTGGAATAGCAAAAGATGCAAATTACTAAGAAACATGAAAATTTTATTAGAAACAAAGAAAAGTGCTGAGCTGTTATGTAATATCAATCCTCTTCTATGGCAGTAAATGCGGGACAATGGATGGAGAAAAATTGGATTGAACTCATTATTAAGTTTAAATTAAGTTTAATACCCAAAGTTCTCCACAGAGAATTATCCAATGGGATAACAGCCTAGTGGATTAAAGCATTAATTCATAAATTTGGTGACATAGTAATTGTGAGTAAATTACTGAAGATGGCTGGAAAATGGGCCAGTTAAAATGTGAAAAGAATTAATTAAAAAAAAAACACAAAACTAAAAACTTTAGTCACAGCTGCTGCTAAAAGATTGGATCAAATAATTGATACGGCTTTCATGGATAAATGCAAAAGATATTTACAAAGATTCATCAATCATGTGTTTTAGTATAATAAGTCAGAAGAGCTTAATTAAACTACTTGTTTGTTAGGCCATGTACTTTTATAAGTGTGATTTAATTGGATATTTCTTTCTCATTTTGTTATGAATAGTTGAAGACATTTTTATAAACTAAAACTGGATAATGAAAACTTTTTTTTAAAGTTGATGTCTTTTTCTTTTTCAGTGCTTTTGTTTTGAAGAGCAAAGGTTAAATCCTCATGAACAGGTAAGTTTGTTTTCTTAATTTTTTTTTTTTGTCTTTACTTTCACTTAAAACTTGATTCTTTTTTTTTTTGTAAACTATTTAGATAATTTTTCAGTATTGTTACTAAATCATTTTTGAATTGTATAATGTACATATGTACACCTTTATTAATACCCTGTATTAATAAACAAATTACATTACTCACTTGTCTTGGTAAAAATAGAAAAATCATTTTTTATGCCTCATACTGTACATACATACATAATTTGGGCACCTCAGCATGGTGTAATGGTTAGCAAGCTTGTCTCGCTAAAACAGTTACAACAGAATGGTGAGTTCAATCCTCACTGGGTGCCCCATACATTTGGCTTTATGCTACATCTAAGATACGCTTAGAAAAAAGTGATGTAATGGTTAGTGAGCTTGTCTCGCTAGAACAATTACGACTGAGTAGTGAGTTTGATCCTCACTGGGTGCCCCATACTTTCGGCCTTGTGCCATGTCTGAGCTACACTTGCAAAATCAATACATACATAGCCATGCTTTTTTCTTGAGGCAAGACCAAGATTAATCTCACACAGAGCAGGTGACTACTGCTTAACAAAGGATTTGTTATGATGATTTAAGGCAAGATGCTCCAAGACCAAATGCTCTTCTTGACACCAACTTAAACACTCCGTGTAGTCCAAGTACACTGAGTATTTTCATCAAGACACCATCTCTAGGAAGGTTGCTATTCAAGGTTTGAAACCTCTAGCCTTATATATATATAAGGCTAGAGGTTTCCCAATTCCAGTAACTGTTATTGCTCTTTCCAGTATTGACAGGGGGCTTCCTTCCTAACCTTTTTGTTTGAAGTAGTGTTGAATGTAACGTCTTGATTATCATTCTTTTCTCTTTACGTTACATGTGATATGCATTGTTGAAAGTCCTCAGGTGATGTGGTTTTTATTATTTGTATTTGATACTGTTCTTCATTTATGATTCTGTAGCACCAGTTCATGTGGTTTGAAGTATGGTCCCTGCTAAGATGTACATTTTTCATTTACTCAAAACCATTTTTAACCATTGTTTTAAAACAGGATCTTGATCAATAAACTGAGTGACAACACTTCACCAAACAATAGAATATTTTCACCCTGAGGAGAAATTTCAATAAACCTAAATAATGCCTAATGGTTAAATCCACTTTGGCAGGAAGGGAGACAGGCTACTGTCACTGCTAGGAACATTAAGCTGAGGAGCAGGAGTCTAATATCTTCAGAGATTTGTTAGCCAAGAATGGTAAGTTCAGTCCTAGGTAGAACCACAAGAGTCAGTACAGTTAAGACGTTGATCTGAGAAAGTGGTTATATACAGCTGACAATTTAGATATTTCTGAACAAGTCTGTCATGGTTTGTCTATATTTCTGAGATGAGGTATTATGTACAGTATTTACATTAGTCGGACTATTGTCCTCATCTTTGTCGCCATATTTGTCACAGCGTTTACGGCCGTTATGCGCTCCGACCTTCTTCAGGTGGTTGGAATTTCCGAACTGAACCCTTTATTTGATCGCTGGGGTAGACTGTTCTAATTCCCGTGCCATGTTTGATGGATGTCAGTTATCAGTTATCTCCTGCTAATTTTCCCTCTGAAAGTTCTCCACTGCCTTAACCAGGAATTGAACTCACCTGATAACTGATAACTGACATCCATCAAACATGGCACGTGGAATTAGAACAGTCTACCCCAGCGATCGAAATAAAGGGTTCAGTTCGAAATTCCAACCACCTGAAGAAGGCCGGAGCGTACAACGGCCGAAACGTTGTGACAAATATGGCGACAAAGATGAGGACAATAGTCCGACTAATGTAAAGTCTGTCATGATACATGACATACATATGAATCCATATCAATCTGACGAGGCTATTTATGAACATGATTCAAGTTTGTAGGTTAAAGTTTTGGTTTTGTAGTAAAACTCTGAGTTTTGTTTATAACTGAATAAAAAGTAGATTGGTTAGCCTGCCTTTTATCTATATAAAATAATAAAGTTTCTTTGATTTATTTCACTTGTAAGTTATTACTTTTCTCTATATTGAAGTATTTTATTTTTACTCTATCATGTTTGCTCTGTTCATTTTCTTCCTGTTCCTGTCTGTAGTCAGTATAGTTATTGTTGTAAAGACTAATAAGAACAAGAGAGTAAATCTCTCATACAAAAAATTAATTAATACGAGAATGTAAGGGACTGCCTACTTCTCCTCTCTTGGGTGGGTGCTTATATATCTTCCTGTCATTAGTTATGTATGCACATTGTAAGTGCAGCTGGGCTGACTACCTGTTTACATGTTGGGATCAGCCACTAACATCCTGTGAGGTAGAAATCTGTATCTGATATCGAGGAGGTCGTCTTTCATGTCAACATGCTGATGCAACTGGCTTCTCTGATGGTCTAGTGCCACATTGAGTGCAAACTCTTATCATGTGACAATCATAGCAGAGAGAAGATTTGTAGAACCATTTTTTTTTTTTTTTTTTTAAATAAAATCTATTGTGGGAAATTTTTATTTTTTGATATTAAAATCTATTGCTGGAAATTTTGTTTTTTTTACCTTTAAGATCTATTGCTGGAAATTATTTATTTTTTTTTTTAATATTAAAATCTATTGTGGGAAATTTTTACTATAAAAATGTATTTTATACTTTCATAGTGTTTTGACCCCAGTTTCTGGAGTTCACTATTTGTCCATAGCTGGGAGTTTAACAGATGCTACCACTCTGGGTCAGGGTGGACCTGGGAATGACAGCAATTAAAGGTGGTCCCATGCTCCTGAAAACCTCCTGATCAAGAGGCCTTGCTGCTGGATGTATTTTATCCTCATATCAGGATGGGATTTACTGATAACAATTTCAGGTGTATTTATTTCATCCTTGATGTCAGCCATTAACTTGTTTCAAAAGCTAGTTTCTTATTTTACTTTGATCACTGATCATTTTGTTCTTTTAATTCCAAAAAAGACTAATGAAAGAAAAACACTTACTAATAAACAGAAGAGAAATGGTTGATGTCTGAGATTAAAAGGATTGTATGTAAAAACATGAATAATAAAAGTTATATATTTTGTTATTTGGATCAGCATGGTTGCTAGGAAAAAGAACAGCCCAACATGCAAATGACAAATTGGAGATACAAAATCAAGCAAGTACAACAATTTAAATATTTGGGAAGTGTCTTAAAAGAAGACAGAAAGTGACACTCAAATCAGAAGATGCATTAGCATAGCAAATTATGTCTTCCAAAAACTAAGCAAAGTATTAAGAAATAGAAAAATTTGTTAGAAACAAAGAAAAAGAGTACCCAACTGTTATGTAATACCAGTCCTCCTATATGGCAGTGACTGTTGGACAATTTCATCAAAGATGAAGAAGAGACTTGAAGCAATGGAGATGGCATTCTGCAGAAGAATGATGAGAATACTATGGACTGAACATGTGAGCAACAATGAGATTTTAGAAGGAAAAGAAACCAAAAGGACACTTATATTTAGAATCAGAAAGAAATTTGAAATTTCTAGGGCAGATAAGGATGAAAGAGGACTTGGAAAACATGAAGAAATTGTTTAGTTTCGGTTAATATTAGTACTTTTTTTTTTAATTAGTTATATTAAGATGGATCTCTAATAATACTAATATTACTAGTTTATTCATGTTGTAAAAAATGACTGCATATTTTATGTATTTATTATTATTAGAGGATTTTCTCAAACGCGTTTTTGAAATAAGTAGTACTTGTCAGGAAGAGACAATTGAAATTTCTCGGACACATAATGAAGAAAGAAGATGTGGAAGATTTGATACTCACAGGACAGACTGAAGGCAAAAGATAGAAAAACAATGGGTAACCTACCTAATAAATGGATAGCAGAACAAGGTTTAGGAGAGATAACAAAGAGACAAAATTTATTAAGAGCTACAAAGGACAGGAAATTGTGGAGAGCCATGATCGTCTACATTCTGAAGGGACACAGCAGAGAGAAGATTTGAACAAGCATGCTCAACTTGTTGGTTATATTTAATATTTGGATAAATTCTAGATGTGGACAATGGGATGAGAATAATATACCCCTGTAGATTGAATAATGGGTTGAATTTGAAATACCCTGAAGGTTTAATCTGAAGAAGGCTAGAGGTCAGAAGGGATGAAATGTTGTCATGGTAACAACAGAGATAAAAACATTAGTCCAACTGTAAATAATGCTTCAGAATATTATTTGTGCTATTCGCATGTGGACTATTGTCCTCATTTTATTGTTGTTATCAGAGCGTTTCGGCTGTTACTGCCAGATTTTGGGTATGTTGAACAAAAGCACAATGACAGAATAAACACCACCTGTCAATGTTGCTTTATGTGTGTGTGGTTAGAAAGATCAACTTGAGGATTTTTCTGTCTGGGTAGGCAAGTAAAAATGATGACTTTGCTGGACATTTTGCCATGGGATCCATTATTATAGAAAATGAGTGATCTTTTAAAAGCCTGCACCAGAAATTAGATTCTTTTTATTCCTCTCAGTTTCATCTGAGTTCTACTTAGTACAGTTCTTATCTAAAAAAAATATAATTGGTCTATTTTTTTTCTTCTTCTGAATGCCAAGGATTTGGGATGGAGTTCCAGGGAGTTTGTAGAGTGCAGGGGGTAAAGAATTAGTTCAACCCAAATCAGACATCCCTTCGTCAAAAAGTTGGAAGAAATTCAAGCCTAACCCCACCATGAATCTGTGGCTAGTTGAGTCATCCTTTGGGATTGGAACTTCCTCAAAATTCATAACTGACACTACCATTTTGTCTCGATCAGATAACACACATGTACATACACATGCCATCCATTAATCAGTTTTTGGACATTTTTAATTACTACTAGTTTTAATTTATAAAAGCATTTTCACACCCATATCTACCCCTCCATCTCTTTGTTAGAATTCTATAATAGTAGCAAGTAGTTGGTGTTCAAATTTTTAAATATGTCTTTGGTATGGTTCAACTATATATCAAAGTGACAGGAAAAAGTATACTTAGCCAACATGTTTTATCCTCTGAGGGACTGTATCATTGCAATCAGTGGATGAAATGCATCATCTAAGTATAGTTTTCCTTCTTTTTTTATTCATCTTGTCTCTTCTACAGATGCAGTCTATATATATATATATATATATATATATATATATATATATATATATATATATATATATATATATAGTTTTAATGTATGCTGTATTTATTGGTAAAAGTGCTCAATATCAGGTATAGAGTGTATATAAATATAAAATTGTACACTGAGATCAACACTGAGCAGCAACAGTCTATTTCATGCTTGAAAGCAATTTTCAGGCCATTTTATATATATATATATATATCGTGTGAGCATAAAACTCGGGTTACAATTAGAGCCATCCTTTCATAGGAATTAATGTTCTCAAGTGTTTTTGCTCTGCCTAATATATATATATATATATATATATATATATATATAAATAAAAAGAAAGAACAGTAAGACATATAATCCGGTGTTCTTATAGATATTTTTATTTTTACAAAATAGTGCTCGATGTAAATTTACAGAGCATTAATATTATAAATTGATTTAAAATATGTTTTTTTTTCACTACACAGTTCTAACCATGTTTCAAAAATGGAAGCTAAAAGCCCCAAATTTAATTTTGTAATTAAATTAAAGACATTAGTTCCATTTCATCCTCAACTAATGTCTTTAATTTAATTACAAAATTAAATTCGGGGCTTTTAGCTTCCATTTTTGAAACATGGTTAGAACTGTGTAGCGAAAATAACCATATTTTAAATCAGTTAATTTATAATATATATAAATTAAACAAAAAGTTACTTTTGAGATACTGTTTTTGTATTTATAAAATTCTTTGTTACACTAAATATATCAGTACTTTGTTTTTTCATAAAATTTCAGAGGTTGCAGGTATGTGTGGTGAGGGACTCTTCTTGCAACCCTGCATTACTTATGAATATTATCTCCCCACTCTTGTGTATATGCCCCCTCCCAGCTACAGTGTTTAGTTCTCAGTTTCAATCATGATTGTTTTAATTGTTGACATAGCAGGATGTGACAATGCAAGTCCAAAATTCAAACACATGTTGTTTACTAAAGACCACTAGATTCAATATATTCTCAAGGAAGATTGAATACTTACTTTCCACTCTTGATAGAGATCAAAAGTGTCTCTGAGTCTTTGAAGGAGAGAAATTATTTTCCATTTTCTATCTCACAGGTAAGATGTGGCAAGCCTCTCCCTGCTCTATCGCTACTTTCATGGAAATTGCTTGGACGAACTACATTCTTTGGTTCCACCCATTCTAACCTTCATAGCAAGGACCCACCATGCCACTTACATAGTATCAAAGCAGCCACATTCTCTCTGTGTTTCATTGGTGAGAAGTTCCATTCAGATAGCTTCTTCATGCAAACCACTGCTCTGTGGAACAGACCCAAGATGATGTTTCCCTGATCACTACAATCTTAAGTCTAGAGTTAACCATTTCATTATCTTCCTCTCCTATTCATTTAAACTACCCCTTAATGTAACCTTCTACTTCGAGTGGCTGCCTGGACCTTGTACAGGGTGAACTTTACTGTAGAAAAAAAAAAAAAAGAATAAAAATATTGAAAGCTTATAAAAACAATAAAGGGGAAGTTACTAATCTGAATAAAGCATGGAATAATGAAAATGCTGCATTTCAAAACTTGAGATAACAGTAATTGAAAGCAAATCTTTGAAAGAGTTATCACCTCTGTTTTAGTGCTGTATACAGTAAATCAATATTTGATTAATTGATCAGAAAATCTTATTGATTATTTGTCAATGCATTTATTCTTATGTTCAGGACTAGAAGTGACTTGTGTTGTTTATTTGTAAGGAAAGCAATAAAGAGAAATTCAGTCAGTCAGAAATGAAACAAGAAAATATGAACCAAATTGAGGAGAAAAGCATCTAAATAAATATCAACTTATAAATTGCAAGAAGTTGGGATTCAAATTCATATGACGAAAAATAAAATCTCTTGCTCTTTTTTTGTATGAATAAGCAACATACATCATTTCTTATCATTTTTGTCTTAATGGCCATATTCCATTGAAACACCAGTTCTCAAAGTTAAGCAATGTTGAGCCTGGTTAGTATCTAGATGAATGACTGCTTTGGAATACCAGGTGCTGTAAGCTTGGATTTGTGGGTTGTGTAATAAATAATAGCTCAGAATTGGAAATTGGAGAGCCATGTTCCAATTCCAGTCAGGTTCATTATATTCACTTCCACGAAAATACCCCTGGGAAAGGTATGAATCCACCTCTTCTCTCCCCAGCTATGGGTTAATTGATAGGACTTGTATCAGTAAATCATTATCTCCCAAAAATTCTTGCAATCTAAAAATAATTTTTGGTTTTAAATAACCTGCAAATAGTTGATAAACTTTAAAAAATAAATCAATCAGTTATTGTCTTTGTTCTGAAGAAGATGGAAATGAACATTGAAAAATCAACAGAACTTCTTTTTTTTTTTTTTTTATAAAAGTTACTTTCAATAGGCAAGAATTTTATAACTAAGCTTATTTCACTAAAATAACTAATTTATTTCACTGTATTCTTAAATCAGAAAACAGAAATTATTATTCACATGTGGACTATTGTTCTCATATTTGTTGTTACTATGTTTCGGTTGTTGTGTCTCCAGTCTTCATCAGTTGTATGTCAATCTAGGGCAGTGGTTCCCAAACAATGTAGCATGCCTCATAGGTGCAGCAGAAGAGGATAGCAGCTGAGACAGAATGAGTGAAAGACAAAGATTTAGAAACAGTTTGAAAAAAATTCATATGCCAAAAATAAATATGATTTCAAAATTTAAAATATTATTATGGATTACTTGTAATTGCATACAGGAGTCCCAGTATAAATAGTTATAAATAATTATTGACTGATTTTGTCATTGTGATATTTTTGAATTATATCAAGTATCAAGAATATAGTAACTAGGGTCTGCATATTGGAGGAGAGATTTATCAATGATAATGTTATGACTTTGAATCTGTGGTTATCTCCCTTTTAAACCTCTCTCTGTTTTTTTTTTTTTATTTTTAAATGTACTTTTTACTATATAAAATTTGGTGAGACACAAACAAATTTTAATCCCAAAAATGCAGCCCAGAGAAATGAAGTTTGGGAACCACTGATATAGGGTAACCTACAGAGAATTCCAAACTTCTTGATCCTACATGAAATATTGTAAATTTAATTTTTGAAATTGGCATCTGACAACCTGGCAATATTAATATTTACATGTTCGGAAGTGGGTGGGGGTTAGTCTGCATCTTTAATTATTCATCATTTCACATAACATTTATACCAAAGACCTTAAATCCACTCAAATATTTTATTAGAATCATTTGCCTCATATTTTACTAGAATTGTTTATTATGACAATAAAATTGAAATATTTACTTGTTTTTTTATGCTAGTAAATAATTTATGATATATATATATATATATATATATACATATATATAAAATTTAGGACCCTTTTATAATGTATGCTACAGGCCCTGCACACATTTAATCTGAGCCTGAAGTCATCTTCTATATTCACCTGATATTACATCTTTGGATATGTGAGTAGTGTAATGGTTAGCAGCTCAGAAAGAGAAATTTATCAAATGTGTCTCCTTATATGAAAGCATTCAGTGCCAGATTAACCTAGTAGCAAAAGTAATGAATGCTATGGGCCTCATATTGTCAAGAGCACTGCATAAAATACCTTTAAGCTGTCTGGTGAAATTGGCATCTTACAATCTGGTAATGTTAGTGTTTATATGTTGGGTGAACTGTATTTTTAATTATCCTCATTTCAGATAACATACCATGGCCATTAAATAAATTTGAATATCAAGTTAGAATCATTTGCATCATATTTTCAGGGGTTTTGTCTATCATGTTGATAGAATTTTTTTTAATCAAGTTCACCCCAAGCAAGGCATTAAAGCCACTGAGACACAAGAGGGTTACTGGGTGTGGAAGAATAAGAAAACAGAAACAAGGAGTGAGTACAGAAAAAGAGTATCAATTAGGAGGACAACAACAATTGACATTGCATTTAAATTTTTGAAAATGAAAGTTGGCTAGAAAGCATGGAGTTGGAAAGGAGTTCCACAAGTGAGAAGTGGAACAAAAGAAAGCATTAGCATAGAACTTATGGTTAGATCTAGCCAATTCAACTGTATATCAATGAGACCTCATTACCAGTCTAGTACTGCACTTATATTCATAAAGTCTAGGTACCATAGCGAAAAATTAGATTTTTATCGCCAGCGTTATAACAATAAAGCAATCAAAATAAATATGAGTTTTTTTTTTTTATATTGATATAATTTCAATTTATTAAACTATTTAGAAACATCTAGAAAATTAAAGTCATTGCTTTATAAAAGATTGAAGGATCCTAGGCTGTAGCCTATACTCGCCTAAAGAATAATCCGGTCCGAGGTTGTAGCCTATACTAGCCTAAAGGATAATTCGGCTCTAGGTTGTAGCCTATACTCATCTTAAGGATAATCTGGCCCTAGATCTTAAGAATAATCTGACCCTAGATTGCAGCCTATACTCATCTTACAGATAATTTGGCCCTATGTTGCAGCCTACACTCATCTTAAGGATAATCTGGCCATAGGTTACAGCCTATACTCATCTTAAGGATAATCTGGCCATAGATTGCAGCCTATACTAGCTTTAATGATAATCTGGCCCTGATCATTATACATTTATTTATTCAAACTGTTGCTCTCATCTTTCTGATACATGCCACTCTGGACATAACATTTCATATGTCTATCCTTCAGCCATGTTTGTTTTCTTAAAATCTTGATATTATTCCTTTTGAATTTTGCATTGCCAACAAATATGTTGTATATTTGGAAAAGATGTGTAATGTAGCTTTTAAAGATTTTCTTAATATATAAAACTAACTAAAAAGTTACTATGTTTTTTTGTGTGTGAGACGTAGCCTGTTTAGCTTTTATAAGTAATATGTATGAATATATTTTATTTTCATGTATAATTTGAATCCATTATGACAATCCATTTCTCTTGTAAAATAAAAAGGAAATATCACAGTAAATTAAAAACAAAAGCAATTCCCTTCCAAATTTGAAATATGGTAACAATATCAAGAACATAAAGGAGTTCAGTAATCAAAAAATTTGTAGTGTTCTTGACTTTTCTTAAAGTTAAAGTCAAAACAACAACATTTTCTTCATTAGAACAGCTTCATTTCAATCTTTACTTAGATTTTATAAGCCAATATCTTTGAGCATTTTAAAAGGATAAAGGTTTGCATCAACAAAAATATATCAGTCTGCTATCTCTCTCTCTCTCTATATATATATATATATATATATATATATTACATAAATCATTCATTCAAAAAACAGATATAGAAGTTAATGATTTAAATTCTCGCCATTTAAATCATTAACTTCTATATCTGTTTTTTGTATGAATGATTCATGTAATGTAAATTGAACTGCACCACATATAAACCACTATATATATATATATATATATATATATATATATATATAGGAGGCACGATGGAGTAATGGATATCGGCTTGGATTGAGGAATCGGAAACTTTTCGAGTTCGAATTCCAGTTGAATCCATTACATTCACTTACGTGCTAATACCCTTGGGAAAGGTATTAATTCTCTTCTTCTCCCTCCAACTATGGGTAAATAGCAGGACAGACTGGGTTCTATAGCTTTGGATGGTAACTGGTCTAGGAGAAGGAAAACTCTGAATTCAAAACCTGTGGAGGGTTGTTTGGGGACCTTGTGGCACATAGTGCACCAGGTCTCTGTATTCGGCCCTTCAAAAAGTGTGGATGGTCCTGCACGAAACCTTCACCACTATAATCAGTTCTCAAGTGCTGTTGTCGGGCTATCGGTTTCTTAGGAACTGATCTGCTTGACCCTCAACGTCGAATTCGACGGGAGAGGAGATATATATATATGTCAGAGTAACACAAATAGTAAAATATTTAAAATTGAACATATTGAAAGTGCCCAATACAAAGTTGGAAGACCAGACTTGAAGAGCTGTTTAATATTTAAAAAGGATGAAAGCTGACCAGAGCACACTACCATGGTTTCAACCTCTATGGTCTCCCCAGGTGGTTTGTTTAGCAAATCAAGTACATGGAACTCAACAACTTCTGCACTTTCAAAACCGGAAGTAGTAGGATTCAGCTTGGGGTTATTTCAACCTGGTTAAAGTCCCCCCCACCACTACTTCCGTTTTTTTCTGCACCACTACTTCTGGTTTCGAAAGTACCTAAGTTGTTTAGCTCTGTGTATTTGATTTGCTGAACAAATGACCTGAGGAGACCATAGAGTTCAAAACCGTGATAGTGTGCTCTATTCAGCTTTCATCCTTTTCAAATATATATACAGTGTATCACAAAAGTGAGTACACCCTTCACATTTCTTCAAATATTTAAATATATATCTTCATGGGACAACACTGACAAAATGACACTTTGACACAATGAAAAGTAGCCTGTCTGCAGCATATATAACAGAGTTAATTTATTTTTCCCTCAAAATAACTCAAAATATAGCCATTAAAAGCTAAATCCCTGGCAACAAAAGTGAGTACACCCCTTAGGAAAAGTTGTCAATATTAACATACAACATGTCAACTGTCAATATTTTGTGTGGCCACCATCACTATCCAAAACTGCCTTTACTCTCCTGGGCATGGAGTTTACCAGAGCTTCACAGGTAGTCACTGGAATGCTCTTCCACTCCTCAATGACGACGTCGCGGAGCTGGCGGATATTTGAGACTCTGTGCACCTCCAACTTCTGCTTGAGGATGGCCCAAAGATGTTCTATTGGGTTCAAGTATGGAGACATGCTTGGCCAGTCCATCACCTTTACCCTCAGCCTCTTCAGTAAAGCAGTGGTTGTCTTGGATGTGTGTTTGGGGTCATTGTCATGCTGGAACACTGCTCTGCGACCCAGTTTCTGGAGGGAGGGGATCATGCTCTGCTGCAGTATTTCACAGTACATGCTGGAGTTAATGTTTCCCTCAATGAAATGTAACTCTCCAATACCTGCAGCACTTATGCAGCCCCAGACCATGACATTCCCACCACCATGCTTGACTGTAGGCATGACACACTTATCTTTGTACTCCTCACCTGGTCGCCGCCACACATGCTTAAGGCCATCAGAACCAAACAAATTAAATTTTGTCTCATCAGACCATAGGACATGGTTCCAGTAATCTATAGGCTTTGTTGACATGTCTTCAGGCTTTCTTGTGTATTGCCTTCAGAAGAGGCTTCCTCCTGGGGTGACAGCCATGCACACCAATTTGATATAGTGTGCGGCGTATGGTCTGAACACTAACAGGCTGAATCCCAATCTCTTTAATCTCTGCAGCAATGCTAACAGCACTCCTATGCCGATCTTTCAAAGAAAGCATTGGATGTGACGCTCAGCACGTGTGTGCTCAGCTTCTTTGGACGACCGACCCGAGGCTTGTTCTGAGTGGACCCTGCTCTTTTAAAATGCTGGATGATCTTAGCTACTGTGCTGCAGCTCAGTTTCAGGGTGTTGGCAATCTTCTTGTAGCCTTGGCCATCTTTATGTAGTGCAACAATACGTTTTTTAAGATCCTCACAGAGTTCTTTGCCATGTGGTGCCATGTTGGAACTTTCAGTGACCGGTAAGAGAGAGTGTTAGAGCTGCATTACAAATTTGAATACACCTGCTCCCCATGAACACATGGGCATAGTTACACTAATGAGTCACATGACATTTTGGAGGGAAAATGAAAAGCAGTACTCAATTTAGACATTTAGGGGTGTACTCACTTTTTAGGGATGTACTCACTTTTGTTGCCAGGGATTTAGCTTTTAATGGCTATATTTTGAGTTATTTTGAGGGGAAAAAGAAATTAACTCTGTTATATATGCTGCAGACAGACTACTTTTCATTGTGTCAAAAGGTAATCAAGAGATATACTTAAATATTTGAAGAAATGTGAGGGGTGTACTCACTTTTGTGATACACTGTATATATATATATATATATATATATATATATATATATATTCTTAAATGTCTATAATTGGTAACAGAAGCCATTGGTTTATACCAATGGCTTCCCATACTTAATGCTTCTTGAATTCACTCTCGTGTGGTCATGTGTGACATCATGAGCTGCGGTGCGATTTTTGCTTCCAGCGTCTTATATGCACGTGTTTATCGTTGCTTGGAAATCATCCATGTAAACAGAAACAGACTATCATCACTTTCTTGTCCATGTATTGCATAATATATTGTACTGTAATTGTCATCTTTGATAATGGCTTATGTAAGCCAAAAGCTTAGATTGGATTACAAAATATGTATCAATATTGTGATTTTCTTTCTTCGTTTAATGATAATGTTATTAAGCTTATCAGACGTTATGAAAAGAATTTACATAAAATAAATAGACAACACTTGTCTATATTATTTAATGAAACATGTATGAATATATATATATATATATATATATATATATATATATATATATATACCCTCATGAGAAATAATGTTTCAAATCCTTTTAGCCAAGTAAATGATTGTGTATGCAAGTATAACGCAAACCACTCTACCGAGTTGTGATTGTGTTGATGATACAAGTAAACAAAATTATCAGATGTATACACTTTTATATATTGTGATCCTCAAACATAACTTTTGTTTTCTATTCTGACTGAAAATTTAACTCATTTCACATGAGTATAAATTATGCAAATGTGTACAGGAATAAAGGTTTATCCCTTGTTTCCTGCTTAGGATTGGGTTTCCAGTTCCCTCTAAATTCTTCTCATTCACTTTCATTATCAGTAGCTCCTTGTGTCTTAGTGGCATTATTGCTTTGCTTGGGGTGGTGAATTGATTAAAAAAAATTCTCTATGAAGTTTCAACACTGAAATAAATTCCTATCACTTAGATACCATGCGGGCAATTAAGTTTTCTTAGAGAAATAAATAAAATAAAAATGGATGAGAAAATAGATAACCAATTAATGGGCTTAATTCCCTTTAATCATCATCATCTTGCGGCCTCAGCCGAGATTGAACTCACTAATACTTTGATTGTAGTTCATAATCTTGTCAATAGCTGAATTCTTGATGCTTCGCTAGGGCTATCAAGGGTGTTTTTTTTTAATCGTGACACCATCACTAAATGAATTGCCAACCAAGGCTCAGAGAGACTCCATTCACCCTCATCTAAGAGCAGGTTTTGAATTCAGAGTTTTCCTTCTCCTAGACCAGTTGCCATCCAAGGCTATAGAACCCAGTCTGTCCTGCTATTTACCCATAGCTGGAGGGAGAAGAAAGAGGATTCACACCTTTCCCAAGGGTATTAGCACGTAAGTGAACGTAATGGATTCGACTGGAATTTGAACTCGGCTCTCCGATTCCTCAATCCAAGCCACTATCCATTACCCTACCGTACCTCCTCAAATTCCCTTTAATATGTGATGGTGGAAATAGTGTGAGCCCCTCATATAAACTGAATCTCTTTAGTAGGATTTCTGTTCAGGTTTCACACTGATAATTCTTTTCAAAGTTTTCAATTATGAAAGATTTAAATATATAAAATACTGAACATGATTTGTTTACTTCATTTCATGAAGAGCGACTTGATTCCTGCTGTCAAACATGTAGTGTTGAAAAGTTAGTACTTTGTAAATGTTGTCATCAATAATACTTAACTTGTGTAGATGTTTGCTTCTATCATGGAAAGTTGAAATTAATATTAGCTCAAGCCACAGGGAGCCTTCCCCCCCTAGGCAGTAACTTGCTTTCGAGAGGGAGATAGGGTCATTACCTGGTGCCTGAGGCATCCCCAAAAGGCAAAGAGCCAAGGAGGCTTAAGCAAATTTTCCATGGTATTGCTGGTAAAGCTACTTTAAATATTAACCTTGTGTCACATTCGGTAGCAATGGCACAATGAAAAATCACTTCACTTTGTATGTAGTAAATGCCTTTACTTTCATTTCTAACAAACTAGGATAGAAAAATTTATATAATAGAATGAATCTACTTGTAATAAAATTGTAAGTATTACTGCAAAAAAGAGATATTTTCACATTTGCATGAGCATTCATTCATTTGTCATATGCGATACATGCTTGAGTGATCATGTCTTTTTTTTTTTTTTATTCATGAATGACTAGTTAGAAGATTTCCTGCAATAGGTTGCCATTTCTTTCTGTGGTAGACTGGTTGTCAAACAAGGCTATATGACTTGGTCTATCCTGCTAATCAACCCATAGGAGGGGAGGAGAGAAAATGGATTCATACCTTTCTCAAGAGTATTTGAATGTAAGTGAATGCAACGAACCTGACTGGAATTTGAACATGAGGGTTACTATAGTAAATAAATTATAGGGTGGGGAATTCATAATTAGGGCAGTGGAAATTATAGTGTACTCATAAGCTGTTAACAGTGTGTTTGCTTTTCACTGAGTCTTGTAAAGCCATGGCCTTGTGTCAGATTTTGGTTAAATGAAGTGAATTGAAATAAAAGATTATTTTACCCAATTCAATTAACATTCTTCAAAATGAATGCACTGTATTTTTATATGTGTACCTAATTGCATGAGCCATATAGATATCTACTTTTTTTTCACTCTTATTTTTTTTCTATTTAATTTCTATAGAATTTCTGTTTGATATTTAATCAAATAATTACATATGTGATTTGGCAGTAGAAGCTGAACCTTCCAATAACTGATAACTTTTCTTAGTATTGCTGCAAACAGCAGTCTGGCAAAATTGTGCCTGACATGAAAATGCAATGAAGCAAAGGCTATTGAATTCCTCCATATGCAATAAATTGCACCTATTGACATATCAGTCCTGGTTAAATGTTTATGGAAATGAAACCATGGATATGAGCTCTTTTTGGAAGGGAATAATGCTCTTCAGTGGTGGTGAAAGTGATGTATGACAAACTATATTCTAGGCAGTTCTGCACAGTTGTTGACCCACAAAATGAAGAGCACCTCAAAAATGCATACCCAATGGTAGTGACTGTTGAGAAATACTGTTTTGTAGCTGAAAACTTGTGTTCCCTGTGTCTGTTGTAATTAATTCCTTATATGAATTTATGTGTGCATGAATTTTTGAGATGAGGAATTATTCTTAAACTCATGATGGATAAAAATACTAGTTATGAGTAGAGTAAAAAAAAATCATATATTCTGGTTCAGAGGAAGAAACAAAGCAACCTTACAATGATGAAAATAACTAGAAAGAATTAACTGAAACAAGATATCCTCTGGTATAAAAAGTGGAATTAGAACACTCTCACCCTATGGATTGAATAAAGGATTTGTTTGGTTTTAAATTTCTGGTAGGTTACCACTTACAACAGACACCTGAAGGAGGCTGGAGAGTACAATAACTGAAACATTGTGATGCTAACTAATATGAAGACATATACAAATTAGTGTATAATATTTATATCTATATGCAACACATGAATAACAATATTGATGCATATAAAAACCCATGTTTTGTATGCAAATATATTTGTGTTGGATGTGTGGAATTAGGGAGCTGATCTCAAATTCTGGTCTACTCCAGTGTTTTCACTTTTGCACTAATACTCTTTGAATAATTTCATCTTTTCTCCCACCATTTATGTGTTAAATATTAAGGTAAACTAGGCTCTCTAACATTGGGTGGAAACCAATTTTAGAAAAGGAATATGCTGAATTCAAAACTGGAGAAAGCAATGGAAAACTACTCCACTATATTTCCCAGTAAGTTATGACAATTCATAGCTAATAAGGAAAAGAAGCCGTGGAGAGTCATGATCATCTACATTTTGAAAAGATACAGAATTGAAATAAATTGAAAAAATATTTGCATGAATACATTTTCTTGTGTGTGTATATATATGTATATATATATATATATATATATATATATATATATATATATATATATGTGTGTGTGTGTGAAAAGTGTATATAAACTCACATCTATCCAACCAAAAAAAAAAATACATAGGGACAGAAAAAGTTGTAAATGATTTAGAGATAATCTTTTTCTTATTTATATAAATGTGTGCATGTATGGTAGCTGTATTTCTGACTACTAATAGTGATTAGTATCTGTACAGCATCTTTAAAATGTTAATTTCTCAAGGCAGACAGGTCCTCCCTACTTGAAATATGGGTGCAACACAATCTTCCTACTTTTGTTTTCCCAATTTGTTTGTTCTTTAGCCAAACAAAGCTAAGCTCTATGAATTTAGTTGTAAATATGTATATACTTTTTTTTCATTTCACTCCAAGCAAGGCAAAAAACCTTGGTGGTGAGGTGGGGTTACTGAGTATGAAAGAATATAAGAAAAACATTAAGGAGTGAGAACAATAAAAGAACAGAAATTAAGAAGACAGAAGATAATGATTGATATTGCTTTTAAATTTTAAACATCAAACTTGACTGGAAAGCAAGAAGCCAGAAGAAAGTTCCACAAGTAAGAAGTGTGAGAAAAGAAACTATCATAGAACTTATGGTTAGATCTAACCATTTCAACTGTAGAATGATGAGATCTTGACATTAATCTAGTACTGCACTTAAACTTGTAGTCTGGGTACCATAGAGAAAAGTTCAATAGAACAATTACCATGAAAGTATTTATGTAAGCAATAATTTAAAGAATGCTGATGATGAGATTTCTCTCACAGAATAATGCCACTCCAAATTTGGTGTCATTTTAAAGATGCAGAGACCTACATACATGCATATTAACTTTTTTTTTTTATTTTTTATTTTTTGTATGGGACAGCTACAACTTGCTTTCAACTTTGCCCATCTACACCAAAGAAACAAGGCTTTTGAGATGTCTTTGGATAAAAAAAAACAAATGCCTGTCCTTCAAGTCAATTTGAAAAATAAATAAAATAAAAAAAATCGATAGGGGTGAGTTAGTAGGCAATTCAATATGAAATTAAAGTTCTAGCTGGTATATCCGCAAGACCTAACCATATTACCTACCAAAAAGGATGTAAGTAAATGTATTAAATGTTTTAGATTTATATAATTGCATTCATAGAAATATGAAACAATGGCTTTGTTACATACAGATAGATTTTTTTCCTATTGCTTTTTACATATTAGTCATTAAACAAAGTTTGTATGTAAACAAAAAAAAAAAAGTGGCTGGTTTAGTGAAGTCTGTTACCTGAGTAAGATCATTTTCTCTAACTTGGTTGTATATGTAAATTCTGTGCACCACATGCAAAAAAAAGAAAACTACAAGTGTATTGTATATATATATATATATATATATATATATATATATATATATATATATATATATATATATACACACACATTTATTTATCCATGCATGTCCAATTAGTTCAAGATTTATACATAACTTATATTACATACTCACCTGCAAACATACTATATTACAAGTTTTTTTTTTACCATGCCTCACATTGTGAATACGTTTTTTTTGTTTTTTTTAAAATGTTCATCACATTAAGACTTCTTTGTCAAATTGTTGGAGGCAAAAAAAAAAGAAAAGGTATTCAATTTTTCATAGCAGAAAAATCAGAATGAACAACCACCTCTCAGACCATACAAAAGAAGATAACCTTTCTTACTCGTAAATGGGGGGTGTGTTGGGTCTTTTAGGCCATGTGACCAAGTTGCTGTCAATTGTTCTGTCAAGAAGAATGGTAATTAATAAATAGTGTCTTCGAGCTGATTTCAGTCCTATTTTTATTCGCAGTGCTATTTTTATGTCGGTTACATCGTTGAAAATTCTAAGAATTCTTTTAATTTTTAAAAATGTTTACTGTTTACCTGTATAAATCTATAAAAAAATAATGGTCTATAATCAGGAATTTACCTACCTATATTTACGTATGTACATGCATATATTTATTTTTTGTTTTTGAACCATATTGCAGTCGGCAGAACTGATAACAAAACCTCAAATGAGCAAGGTCAAGGTTACTTGTCCAATTGCTGGAAAATAATAAATTCCCGAGTATAACATATTTCCCTCTCCCCGATAAAATTATTAGTTATTCTGTATGTATTCATTCATTCATTATGGTCAGAACACAATTCGCCAACGTCAGTCCATTAGGCTACACAGAAAGACTTTGTTGAATTAATTATTGATTGACACTTGACAGAGACCCTCAGTCAAAAAAATGTTTAAAAATCCTTTTATTTTCATTTTTTTTTTTTATTTGAATGCCGGCAACTGCTATGACTAGGATTTTACGTTTTTTTTTACTACCCATTCGAGATACCATTGCATTATATTGCTATCTGCAAGAACTCCCTACCTCCACCACTGCTGTAAAAATATTGCCTTTATTTCCCCCACTATGACCATCACCTCCTAAAAACAACTCCTCTTCCCAATGCGGATTGCCTCTCCCTCCAGTCACAACTTGTAATACAGTAGTTAACACACCGTTCTTACAAGACGTTCACAGTGTGTTCAACCCCGCAGCTTGAAATAAATTATATTGACATCATCACTGTCGCCGCCAACAATTTTACCACCGCTAAAAACAGCTTACTTGATGGGCTAGTAAATGAATGGTAGAACAGGGTTTTTATTAGGAGAAATAACAAAAAGACAAAAAAAAATTTACTAAGAACTACAAAGGACAGGAAGTTGTGGAGGGCTATGATCGGCTACATCCCTGAGAAGACACGGCAAATAAAGAAAAAGAATTCCTAGTACCGGAATTATTATTTGCCGGTTGAATGGTTGTCCTACACTTACACAACACCTGAGATGAGTGATAAATGTTTTCTGTTATCATCACAAGTTTGAAAATGCTCTCTCTTTTTAATGTCCCACAATCAAGAAGTGATATAAAATTACATACATTAAGTTAATGGACGAAAAAAAATCTTTTTTTCTCCTTCATTTTATAGCCTAAGTTCGGACAGTGATAAAAAATTAAATAAAAAAAAAAACAAAAAAAAAACTAAATCTCAAATGATCGTTTTTTTAAATTTTTTTTTAGTGCAAATGTAAAAAACGTTCATAAGTAAAAGGAAAGAAATTACTGCTGTATTATTATGAAAAATAAAAATAAAAGCCTAAAGGCTATAAACAGTGGTATTGTTTTTTGGGTTTTTTTTTTTTTTTTTTTTATTTTAAGCAAGAATTGATCAAGAAAAATGTCGAACTAGGTTGTGTCCGGCAACCGGCGATTTACATTGACTGTTCCTTGTACTCAAAACATTTCTAAATAAATAACTTGTTAATGTTGTTAATGCCATTAACAAGTTATTTATAAATTACCATTACTTTATCGTAATTTATTTACTGCTACATATTTTTGCCTCTCCATCTCTGATTGACTCACCTACAACTTCGCTACATGTCTGATTTTTAACTTGTTGATACCTAACGTGAGAGAATACGCCACCCCAGCTCCATTTCTGTTTAATAATAACATTTTCTTTAAAAATCCTGAATCTAATCAACTTCTTCCGAATAAAAAGTAACAACTTTCTTCTTGCAATGTTATTGAATTGATTTATTTTCTTTATCCTCGCTAACCAATTATTTACCTACCCTCATCAATCTTCGTTATTCCAAGCGTTGCCAACTAAATATGACTACACTTATACACGCACCAAAACTACTAATCAGGATGTCTACTGTTAAACCTTGGTTTTGTTAGTAATGAGTAATGTAATGACTAAGTTGAAAAATTTGATCCCCGTCAGGTGACCCGCAACTGTTATCTTGTGCCAGACTACCTAATTTCTACTAACTGTACTACTCGTTGTATACCACCATTTATGACTAATAAATGTCACTACTACCAACACTAAAAGAAATAATATCCAGATCCACCACTACTACTACGACTGACTTCACTAGCCTCCCCATCTCTTTGCAAGCACCTGGTAAATGTATTCTGCCGGACTCTTGGCTTATCTCAGGTGCTCGTTCTCTTCTCCCTCACCTCGCCTCTGTCCTGGTGCTGCTACGAACCGTTGTTAACTTCCTATTATATTCGGCTTTTTCCTTACTTTACCTTGTTAAGCACCCTCATTCCCGCTGTTCTGTGGGCCCAAATCTGCCCTGAACTTTGGTTTCCTGTTTTATTTAGCCATTACACGACCCCCCTCTTTGTGTTAAACAAGCAGAAAAAAAAAGACTTTTTTTCCAGAACATGAGCTACAACGCTGTCGTCTTGTAGATTTTTTTCCTAACATATGCCGTTGAATGATTTACCGTTTTTGTATATTACTAAAAGCGCATCGCACCTTTTTATGATTGTGTGTGAAAAAAGTAGGGCAAAATAAATTTGGTGAGTACCTGCTTGGTGGCGAATCTGATGTCCGAACATCGTGAAAGAATTCAGATTAGGAATCCGGGGTGTGGGTCTTTCAACTCTTTGTTGGGGGTGATGTAGATCAAAGTATAAATAATGAAGTGCATTATTTTTACGCCAACGATAGTATAATCATAACAACAATGACAATATATAGTAGTAGGCAACGGATGATATATTAATAGATCAAGTGCTTTGTCTCAGTTTAACTATTATGAGTTTTTTAAAATAAATTGTATAACTTTCAAAAATATTAGCAAAAATATTAATTGGTATGTTATTTAAGAATCGATTTAAAATAAAATAAAAACAATTATTTTGAAAGACAAATGTATTTGCTATGAATTGTATGACACTAGGGTTCAAGTGGAATTAATTAATTAAACACACATTTATTTATTTCTATACTAAAAAAAATATTTTTGTATGTGCAAGGCTCAGATAATTGTTTCAATTTAATTAGTTAATCAAAGACATTATTCTGCAAAAAAATAAAAAAAATGGAGAAAACAATTTTTGCATAAGAAACTTTTAGGAAAAAAAATGGAAAGGTTATTTTTCAGAAACAGAACATAACTATCAATTTTGGCCTGACCGGGGGGGGGGGTATATAATCAAATGTGATTGGCGGGCCTTCGATCCCCCCATCGACCGAGGAGTTTCTGTTTCAGTTTATGATACTTTTAGGGTCATCAAATTAATGTAAAAGGAGGAGGAGTGATAGAAGAGTACCGGTGCCCTTTTCTCTAGTAAGGCACAAAAAATGTAAAGTTTGGAGTTAAAAAAAAAAATTGAAAAAGCTAGTTGGAATCTTAAGAGACAGCTCTTCAAAATTCTGTAACTAAGATGAGTTGAGGGGAATCCCTGTCAGGTCTCAACAGAATTCTAAAATGATGTTGTGACTGCGCGTGGCGACCTTATCTGATAAAAAACGCTACCTCCAGCCCAGCAAATTGTTTGAGTGTTTTGGGTCGTTTTTTTTTTTCTTTTATTTACTTTTTAAATGAAGAGTAGTTTTATGTTTTACCTTTCCGATACACTTTAAAAAAGAATTTTTTTTTGGCACGATAAGGCTTTCAAAAATTGAACATTATTTCAAATATAAAGCAACGCTCATTTTTTTTTTTTTAATTTTTTGTAGGCAAATTTATTTTAAAAGTAAAATTTTTCACCTTTCTCAAGTTTTGAAATAAATTTTGTTTTGCAAGAACTACTGCTGTTTGTACTTTGAAATTTGAATTTATTCTCACCGAACATAAAATAAAGAAATAGAAGAATGATCTTTAGTGTACTAAACAGAACCTAAAATTTAAAAATCTACCCAAGCCCATTATTACCAACCTTCAGATACCCTCTCTCTTACAACTATGATCTTCCTCGCCACTCAACTTTGGGAAAATAACTACAATTTCTATCTCTCATTAGTGCGGTTATTAAGCCTGAGATAAAGAAGGCTCAAAGCAAAGTCAAACTTGACTTGAGTATTTGCTAAGCGTGACTAGGCTCAGCTCAAAATAACCTGATGCTTAGCTTATCTTAAATACAGCATATATGCAAAAGTTTCAAACGAAAAACTGCTTTGTTTTTAGCCCCTGTTTGGGAATTTTTGCGCATACCAAAATAATAATGAGATTGGGGGGGGGGGGAGAAAAGCTTTCTTTTACTGCGGAGAAAATAGAAATTTGCACCGTTTCTTACGAGTGCAATAAATATTCACGAACAAAGTCGTAAAATTAATTATATAAAGAGATTCTGAAGGGCAATATATCTAACTCACTAATGTTGATAAATGCCATCGCCAGAGACCTGTCAGTAAATTCTAAAAATCTGTGTTCTTTCTCTTTATTTGGAGATACACATACACACACGTACGTACATATATACATGCATACCACACACACACACACATTTATTATAAAGGTAAAAAAAATCATTGATATTTGGCAATTTGATGTTTGTAATTAAATCTTTTTACACACAACAATGGCTGGATCGAAATGAGTTGATTTACTAATGAACATTTTAGTCGTAAAACATTATCGTTGTTGTTAATAATAATAATAATAATAATGTTCATCACTACTTTCATCAAAGGAAGTGTTGTACAAATAATCAGACCAATAGTTCTAGCTCTTTCAAAAGCAGTTGCGTGTTTATTCTATGCGTGCGAAAAAGCAAGAGGAAAATATTCACTTTGATTAACATTGTATCTGTATCATGCACCAATTAGAGATTTATTGTTTCAGTTTGTTGGGGTTTAAAAGAGTTTTAAAAAAAATAACAAAAAACAAATCTCTCAAGGGAGACGAGATAACCTTCATAATACCACTGGTGATGCAAATTCACGGTTTAAGTAAGATAAAAGACCCCTAAATTTTTATGGTTAACTGATTGTTGAGGATTATGTAAATAAAGTGTGTACAGTGTACTACTGTAACACCAATCTCCGAAGAAGGCGAGAACCTGCTCGCTCAAAAAAAAAAAAAAAAAATTGAAATATTAGCCTCTTGTCTTGATCCGTACATCGGATTCTAACTCTATAAACAGCGCTTCAGCCTTTTTATTCTCTGATAGTCATAAATTAGACAAAAAAAAAAAAAAAAAACTCTCTCCAGAGTCCAGAGAATAGTTAATGCTCCCTAAACAATTTTAATTTATTCACACCATAAAATTAATTTAATTTTAAATTAAATAATTGTCCTAAAATAACCTTTAATGGCGTGAATAAAATTAAAATAGGATCTTACTGCAGAAAAGAGAAACTCGTTAATTGTGGATTTTACAAGAAACGAATACTGCAACCACTTTTAAAAAGTATGTGATTGTGACGTAAGGAATTTGTGTCGTTAATAATGTACTTTTTTTTATTTCTTTTGTGTTGAGGCTGTTTTGAAAAAACTAAACAAAACAACAAATTATGTGTAATGTTTTTTTTTTTTAAATAAGTATTAAAAAGATTTTCCCTGACACTTTTTATGAAGTTCACGGTTAATTGTTAAAAAAAAAAAAAAAAAAATGCATTACAAATAAGGCTCGATCGAACGCCTGCGTGATCACTGAAGCAGTTGACAGAACACGTGCTTTTCAGACGACGGCTTTATATATATATATATATATATATATATAGGTCATGGGAAAATAGTGTTGTCAAGATTTTTTTTAAAGACTTATGAACAATGAACTGGTTAAATAAAATCGGTGTTAACTTGAAAAAGAAAAAAAATCAATTCTCTTCTCTCGGAGGCAAATATACGTCGGTTGCTCAAAAATTAGAGAGGGAAAAAAAAGTGGAAGCACTTCAGACACGTGGATATCATTCAAAGAATCACTTACAAATAGTTTTTTTTCTTGGACTCATATTTTTAGGTACCTCCACGAAATGTAAACAAAAAGAGCATAGCATGATGAAAAAGACGCCAAACTTGACGAAAACAAAATTTTATTGTCTAATGTTCATATTATTATTAAAGAGGAAAGATCAAAGTATTTTGGGGGTATTTTTTTTTTTACATTTTTTAATCGTTCCTAGCACGTCCGAAATTTTCGTTAAAAATCTTGTTTTTTTTTTTTTGTCAAAAAAAATGGCAGATAATCCATCATTTTCAATCATTTTTTTCCATTTTATAAAAAAAAAAAAATGAAAAATCTCATTTTGAAATTCTTATTTATTTATTTACAATTTTTTTTTTTCAATAATCGAAAATTTTAGAAAAACAAGCTCGATGTTCCTCTGTACACTAAGAAAATAACTGATGTTATTTAAAAAAAAAATAGAAACCTTTTAACAGGGGGTATTGTGGGGTGGGGGTCAAATGTATTTTGAAGGAGAGAATAATAATGCGTATGGCTTCGTTTTGTTATTGATTCGATTTTTCAACATCGGTATATGAACAGATCGATTCTTTTTTAGAAAGTTTCTATCTCTCGATTTTTTTTTTTGTTCTGAAGAGACACAAAAAACTTTTTGCGGTGTATTGTTTTTCTGTATGTGTGTGACACAAGTGCCTGGGACTGTATCTCGCCTTCTTTGGTTGTTGGTTTGAAAATAATTAGAAAGGCTTAAAATTGCAATTAAATGGTTTAAACGGTAGTTTGAAAATATTCTACAAGAAACAGGCCTAGCATCTGTGTATAAGTTGTGACTAGACTGGGGCCTGCATCTCTGTGAGGTGACAGTAATTAGTATGTTGGGGTGTATGTGCGTGAGAAGGATTTAGAACGATGGTAGAGCTTAGAGACAAGATTTCGGTACATTTGAGTGACTCAGGAAAAAAAAAAGATAGTAGTTGAGTCATACATTTTACTCTCCTCCCACTATCTTACTGAGGCGAAGGAGGAGGATCATCTAATAATGATGTGTGAGAAACATAGAGAGATGGGCATGTTTATAAGATGAAAATAGTGGGGGATGAAGAGAGCGGTCTCCCTTCCTAATAAAGGTTATAATAATCAAGCAGCTCTTATTTTCTAAGTGCTTTCTTTCTTTCTTTGTTGTTTCTGGGTGAAGACCCCGAAACTTAGGCACACTTTTGTCTCCTGATCCGCGCATTTTTGGAGTGACAACAAAACTCTGTTCTGATTAACCCATTTTCTAAAGAAGACAAAGACAGTGGAATGGGGAAGAGTGTAATGACGGGGTGAAGAAATGGGAGGTTAGAGAGGGCTCTGGGACTAGCATGTGTATGTGTGTGTTGGGGGGGGGTCTTTTGTAGCCCTTCATTTCTGACCAGAATTTAAAAAAAATCTCTCTCTATCACGCTCACACACGAATTGACGATACAAGACTTCTCACAGTGATTACATATTTTACAAGTATGTTGGTAAATACTCAAAACATGATGATGATATATACGGGGGTATGCTGAAAAGTTCTCAGTTCAACAAAGGAACTCTTAAAAAAGTTTGATATTTGGTAAAATTTTTGGGAAGTAGGTCGGGCTGAGAATTTTTCAGCCCCTTCCAATCCCTGCGTCAAACGTCCTTTATTGAAACTGACTGATAAAATCTGTTTTTTTTTTTTTTTTTTTTTTACTTATTTTTAATGACATCTTTGCAGTTTGTGTATAGGCTGTCGTACACCAGATCTTATTTGTGAAGAAACTAAGGGTTTTTTTTTGTTTTTTTTTTGGCTCAAGTGTTTCAGACCATCACTTGTCATTATCAGGAATGCTAATGTTATTATTAGTTATGTAATAATAATAGACAAAAAGATTTTTTATTACTTGCATCTTGACATGTTTTAGAAACTCTATAATTCGTATTTATTTTAAAATATGTTTATGGGATGCAAGGAATGTGTAGACCAGTTTGTAAGGGTTTGGACTAGAGAGAGATAGAACCTAAACGTTACAGTAGAGTACTTTCTTTACCCTATAGGAGGAAACATTTAAGTAGATTTATTTCTGAAAATGTCTTTTGTTGCAAAAAATAGCAAATAATCTATGTGTCATGAAAATTTACTTTGAATATTTTTTCTTTCTATTTTTTTTTTTTATTTTTTTATAAAACTTACTTGAATTTTTTATCTGACCCTCATTTTCACTCAAGCCTTTAATTTTCTTCCTCTCACTCTTTTTCTCTTTAATATTCTTGTCACTCGCTTACTTTCCACTCCATCCCTGACTCTTTTTTTTACTCACCCCCCCTCTTTACTCTTTTTGCATACTTCCTATCTTTACAATTACCGTATTTAAGTTTCCTTTCCTCTCCCTTTCTTTTTCGTTCGTTCGTTCTTTCTTGTTCTCTTTCTCTCTTTCTTTCTTGTTTTCTTGTTCTCTTTCTTTCTTGTTCTCTTTCTCTCTTGTTCTCTTTCTCTCTTGTTCTCTTGTTCTCTTTCTCTCTTGTTCTCTTTCTCTCTTTCTTTCTTGTTCTCTTTCTCTCTTTCTTTCTATTATTAAGAAATAAGCAAATGTATTCCCACTTTGTCAAACAAATAATTAAAACTTTATAAGTTGTGGGGTATTTTTGTATTGAATAAAATAGGTTGCCTTCCAAAGTCTTTTCCTGGCAAAAATTTCATTGGGATTTATTTGCGGCTTGCCTGTCCCACAGTTTATTTTTATTTTTAGAGAAATTTTGAGAGAAGTAAAAAAACAAACAAAAATAAAGTATTAAACTCCACGTTTTCTGTGTTGATATTTGTTTTGGCTCAGTTTGAATATATTTTTTAAAGAACTTTTGACAGTATCAATAATTTTGATGCAATAAAAATAAAATCAGCAACAAATTTCAAGAATTAGGAAGAATAATAATAATGATAATAAACGTCTTTTGAGTTTTGAATGTTTTCCACTCCTCCAGCAACAGGGTCAGATGACCTGACCTCCTTCCCCAGGAGTAATATCATAACCAGTCTCACTGTATTTCTCACTCTTAATTTGAAAAATTGTTTATATTTTAGTTCACTAACCTTGATAAATCATTAAAATAATTTCTGTAGAATATGAGACAGGCAAGAAAATTAAACCTTTTTTTGGTTGATTTAATTTGATGTTATTAAAATAACTGGCAATATTACTTTAATAGCAAAAAATGTACTCAAAAAATATTCAATCATTTAATGGAATGATTATCTTTTTGGTTTTCTTTTTAACAGTTGACTCAAGTATTTCTGGCCAGATATTTTAAAGTGGTTTTAATTAAAGTTTTCTATTTCATTTAGAGTCTAATTATTAACCCTTTACAAAGCTTCTCATTTTGCTCTGCTTTGTATAAATGGTTTGACACTTTTCTATCATCATCTGAATCAGATGAAATTCCTTTGTGCTCTTTGTAAATGAAATTGTGAAATTTATTAAGAATCAGTTATCAAAAAGGCAGTTTGAATCTCGTTTTATTTGTAATTGTTAACCATCAAAGATTAATTATAGAAATGTTATTTTTTTCCCTTTTTGTTCTCAAGAGAGAAAAAAGAAAAACAAACTTGAATCATTAATATATTTAATGGCTCAATTTTCAGAGCATTAGACTTTAGGTTTTGAAATTGATGACTGAATGTTGAAGTTGTTTTAGGAAGGTTCATTGCCCTAAGATGGCATTATATAAAATAACAGAATACAAAATATATTCCTTGTTCAAGAATGATGTATTTCTACCTTATCTGGGCTGGTGCTCCTCAATCCTCCCTGTCCAGTCTTGACAGAGTTCAAAAGTGCTTATGCTGCCATGTAGGTATGAACTATTCTCCACTTTGTAACTCTACCCCAGAGACAAAACATTGCTAGCCTCTCACTATGATAGCACTACTACTATGGCAGAAGACATGGGGGAGTAATGGATAGTGGCTCAGATTGAGGGATTGGAGAGCCGAGTTCAAATTCCAGTCAAATATTCTCTTACTTTCCCATCCTTTGCAGTCTCACTCAATAACCCTCTACCTTGATTTGCCCTTGGGCCTTATATTGGGTGAACTAACAGTAGAAAAAAAAATTCACATCTTTCCTCCAGCAAAATTATTGACAATGTTCTTAAAAATTTGAATATTCATTCTTTGTTATAATAACAAGTTTCCAGAATAGTTACTTTCTATTCATCAAACCTGAAGTTAAGCAATCTTTTTTTGCTTGCAAAGAACACACTTTATTTTCAACTACTTTATGCAAAATGCATAATAATTTATTTCATTGTTTGTAATCCCCTACCAGAAACATCTCTATCAGACATATTTCAATCTATGTACATTTATATATTTATCTATTTACAGATACTATATTATTGCCTTGTCAGACACGGTTGCAACATTGGTTGGGTATACTATGGTAATAGAGATTGATAAAACTAGCTTGTTAACAATTCTCTAGAGCATAAAATCCAAAAAAGAATGTTAATGGTCCTGACCTGGCATCTTGGCTTCAGTCATTTTCCCCACTGCCATAAATAGTTTCATGGTAATTGTTCTGATGAACTTTCTTCTATAGTATTCAGACTTTATGAATTTAAATGCAGTATTAAATTGGCGGCCAAGTTTCAAGTTGAAATTATTAGATGTAACCATAAGTTCTATGCTAACAGTTTTTTCTTTTGCACTTCTCACTTGCAGAACTATCTTCTAGCTTCCCAGTCAACTTTGATCTTCAAAAATTTAAATGCTATGTCAGTTTTTATCTTCTGTCTTCTTAATTTCTGTTCTTTTCTTTTTTTTTTTTGTTTCCTTAATAGCATTTATTTTTCTCATATTCTCTCACACTCAGTAACCTCTTCCTTCTTAGTGGATTTATTGCCTTGTTTGAAGTGAAATGATTAAAAAAATAAAAAAATATGTCTACACATTTACTAAGTTTTATTTTCTCTGGCACATGGAGTATCCAGTGAAGACAAAAGTCATTACACTGTCAATGGTCTGTGAGATTTGCTTGCATTGTTCTCTGGTAGGTTTCAGGGTATTTGCAAATGTGAACCATTTTTTATAAAATTTTATGAATAGGCTTATTCAGACATTTATTCTTTCTTGTTAATCAGAATGCTTACATGCTTTGAAATTAAAATTACAGATTATTACTCTATATTGAACTCTGCCGCACTGTTAAGATAAAAATGTTCCCTCTATTTGTTTGGTAAAAAATAGAAGAAATATTATACTTTGGTCTTTAAGTTTAGGAGAAATGAGATTTTATGCTACCAAACTAAGACTTGATGACCCTTTTTTAGTATTCCATATTTAGTTACTTGGACATAAGCAAAAACAGGAAAAGTTTATGACACTAGTAATAGGCAAAATTTAATAGATAACATAAAATAAAAATATTTCTTAAATCCCCTGAAAAGTATCACCTACTTATCATCTCCTTAACACCTCATTAGCATTAAGACTGGCATTCTTAAAGCTAGGTCAATCAGCTAATTTTGTTCCTGAAATCAGATGCTTGGATAAGTAAAACAAAAGATCAAATACCCAGTACAAAAACAGAGAACAATCCTACTTGCACTCAACACATTCCCTTACCACTTACCAGCCTCAATATAAACCCAGGAAAAATAGTGCCTAGAGGTCAGTTCTCTCTGCCCTATCACCAGAGTCAGGCTGGTCCATTCTAGTACCAAAGAACTAATCAGGACAACTGCTTGCTACAAAGGAGGAGTCTCACTCTTTCTCTCTGTTCTAACATATTGTGAGCTATGAACTTTGCCTCACAAGGATACAAGTTTGTATCTTTATACAAAAGAAAATAAACCTTCCAAAACATTTGCTAAACTTTCATTCATTTTGACTGTAAAAACCAAAGTTCTGTGCCAACTTCCCTGCTGGCCACCCCAACATGATACGAAACTCCTGATGTGATAAGGAATTATTGGCGCAGAAAAAATTATTTTCAAGAGCATGATGTGATATGGAAGTTTCGTTGTGATTTGGAATTTTTGGCACAGAAATTTTTCTCACCTAAAGTGCAGTAAAGTGAAAAATATGACAAGCAACTGCTGCAAATTGGAGTCATTAAAGATTGCCTCATTTAACTACAAATCCTCCAGTTTACAGAGAGATTATTTAATTACATGGTAAATTTATTCTTTTCGTTAAAAGTTCATCAGCATGGTTACCTGTTGATGCCTTGGTTGAAATGTATCTCTTCGTTCTTATACAATGATTTGTATAATGAATTATGACCATCTTTGCCTTTTTATCTATATTCAGATGAAAATAAACTGAAAATGTAGTTTTGTAGCAGCTCAGACTGAGAAATTGGAAAGCGGAGTTCAAATTCCAATTGAGTTTATTACATTCACTTATGTGCAAATACCTTTTGGAAAGGTGTGAATCCACTTCTTATGCACATCATCCAAGCTTACAGCACCTGTTATTCCCAAGTGGTCACTCATCTAGGTACTATCTTGATATTGCTTAACTTTAGTCATCATGCAAGGATTGGGTGTTTCAACATGAGATGGCTGTAAGTTGACACCTTAGGAAGGAGAAATATTATTAGTAACTATTATTTATTGATTTCTCCCTATTAATATTGAATAGTTACTAATCTTTCATAAAATTAGTTGAAAATTTCTGAATACTTAGTAGTATTAGTATTAATAATTGTTTTTTCTTCTTCTAATGTATTCTGTCTTAAATGCTCCCAGTGATTGATGATTAATATAAGAACTGACATTTTAAGATTGTTAGATTGTAAGGTAATCATTTTAAGATAGTATGATAGTAAGATTGACATTTTCCCCAAGTTTCTATTGTCCTGGGTATGACATTAAACTGCATTCAACAGCAAGGCCTCTGATCAGGAGGTTTTGAGGAGCATGGAACCACCTCTTAATTGCTGGTGTTCCTAGGTCCACCCTGACCCTGGTTGGTAGCACCTGTTGGAGTCCCAGCTATGAGCAAATAGTGAACTCCCAGTTTTTTTCAGACCTTGCCCACATTCTGGATATGATGATAAACTACATCTGTGTCCTGGGTATGGCAATAAACTACATCTGTGTCCTGGGTATGGCAATAAACTACATCTGTGTCCTGGGTATGGCGATAAACTACATCCATGTTCTGGGTATGGCGATAAACTATGTCCAACAGCAAGGCCTCTGATAATGTTTTTTGAAGAAATAATGTTGCCAGCTATACGTTTCTGAAAAAATAATGTTGCCAGCTATATGTTTAATAGTACTATATATTTAATATATATATATATGTGAAAAGTGTATATAAATATAAATAAATATATATATGTATAATTATTTATATATTATATGCGCGGTACTTATTAGAAAGCGCTCAATATCAGAGATAGAGCTAACATATTTGGTTGGATAGATGTGAGTTTGTGACCCTGGGTTTCACGCTTTAGTGATCGTCAGACAAACTCTGATGATTGCTAAATTTGGAATTAAATGACCTACAGTGGTTGATATGCCATAAAACCCGACCAACCAAGTTTCTATACCGAAGTTGATTATCATCATCAAAGACAAACTTTGAAGGATGGCTTTTTATTTCTTTTAACATTGTTCAATACTAGTAAAGAAGATACTTAGTCATGTCTCTGTTATACTGGAGATTTTTTACATCATCATTATTTTGCCTGTTCACACAACTTAGTTTGTGTACATGTTAATCATCTCATCACAAACAATCTGTTGTATTGTGTGTTCTACAACACATGATCAGTAGTCAACTTTTTGCTTGTCTCTTAGTTTATGATACCATTATATCTCTTCTACTTAATATGAAAATAGGCACAATCCTATTTACTAATTTACTACACCTCCCTGAATTGAAAAGTTTTAATACCTTTGGTTACTCTTGAACTTCTTCTACAACCTCTTTCCTCCTCTCCTCCTTCAGGCTTATGTCCTGTTCTTTTTAATGAAGATCTTGGTCTCATTTAATCTTCTTCCATGTCTGAGTCACTCCATAGGCTCATCTTCTATTGCATTGTCCTGATCTGAAGAATTCATCCTTTCTTCTCTGTGAAGATCTTCCATCACAAAATCTTCAATTCTTGGTCTTAATTGCTCAGAATGGGCAATTAGATGTTTTCCTTTCTTTTATATAATGGCTGTGTTATGTCCCCTTTGCATGATGAAATTTGCTCTCTCAGGACTTGCTACTTTGTCTTTCTTATACCACATCCTTTTATTTGTTGGATAAAACATTATTAATGGAGATCTTATTTGTCTACCCATTAATGCAGATAGTCCTTGCAATCTGTCTTCATGTAGAATCCTTCTATAACTAAGCAGTAACCTTGGTAAGTAACTGTCTATATAAACTCTACTTGGGGAAAATGCTTTTAATCCCATTCTTACTGTCTGCACCATAATCCCATTAGATTTTGGATGATAGGGTGGTGCTTTGTAAAAGAAGCAGTCAGTTTACCTCAACTACCTACATAGATCTTCATCACAAAATTCTGGTTTGTTGTTTGATACCAATGTTTTACGGACCCCATTTCTAGAAAATATCACTCTTAGCATTTGTTTTATTATAGTCATTTTATATCTTTAACTTTGACTTCAAGCTATTCTGAGAAGGAGTCTACTAAAATCTCTATCTATAAAAGGCAGGATGTGTGTGTGTAACTAATGCACTGCTGCAATTTCCATTGGATTTGCACCAAAATTTATATGCACATGCTCCAAGTTAGCGGGAAGGCCAAGACTGACTTCACATTTCCCAACTCCCATTGATAGTGGAAATAATCGATTTTTTCATGCTTCTATGGCAGTTTTCATGTAGTTTGCGGCCATTTTCTACTGGCCAGAGTGAGAACCTATAGCTGGCTGCCACGAATAGGCAGGAAGATTCTATTGGCCAGCGTGAGAGCCAACAGCTGACTGACATGAATGTTAACTAGTATGCTAGCATGCAAAAAAGTCGATAGTTGCATTCATCACAAGTGGGAAAAATTTAAATCTGCATGGCACTTTACTCCAATTGACTCATTCGCTTGCTTAAACTTGACGTTGATTCTGATTCCGCAGAACTGGGTTGGGTGTGAAAAAGTATTTGTTGTTAACATTCTTTTTTCATTTGGTTTTTCCAGTTATGAGTCCTTTTTTAAAGCTGATTGTTTTGTATTCATTTTGTTTAGTTCTTTTTTTGTAACAGATTTAATGTTTAGTATCGAGCTTAGAAAAAATTTGCAGTGTGAGATAGGCAAGAATTAAGGCATGTAGCAACATCAGCACAGCAAAGGGCACTCCTTTAAAGACAAGGAAGTGCAAAAATATTTTAAGTCAAGTGATAGTGATTGCTCTATGAGTCGTACGATTTTTGAATCAAGCATGGGCAATGCTGGGCCATGCTGCTAGTTAGAAATAATCCTATGCCATTAATGTGTGCATAGTCCATATGAACATGCTGCCATGGTTCTATTTCTTTAGGCCATGAGTGTAGTCTGCTTTGTTGAAAATTCTTTATTTCTGCACATCTTGGACATTTTTGTATATATCTTTCTATAATTGCAGTAATACGCTGGCCATCATGCCTCCAATTTTAATCTCCTCTGTGTAGCTGTTATCCCACAATGCACATCATCATGTACACCTTTTAAAATATCTACTCTTATTGTTTCCAGTGGTACTATCACATCTCCTTTGCAAATAACACCATTTCCATTGTTAATTTATGCCTTATTTCTTTATAAAGTCATTCAGCTTTGGAACAATTATTCTATCTGTTTTTTCTTATTCTTTCAGCAATCTTGCTTAATATTGGATCTTGTAGAGTTTCCAATACCAATCTTTGTAGAGATAATATGCAACCAAAATATAATGATTAAATATTAATGGATAATATCAAATAATATATAGTGGTATGTGGTTAAAAAAAAAAAAAAAGACTCAAAATACTTGATACTTTTAGTATACAAAAAAAAAACATTAAATATATTTTGCCAGAGGAGGCAGCATTTTAAAATGTGTATAAAATATTTAGTATATTCAATTTTTGATGTTGTCAATCATTTTACACATGTTTTGACTTGTATGATAAATATATATTTACATTGGAAATGTAGCATTCCAAAAAATGCCAGGATGTAGCTAACAAAACTTTTGTTTATGATACTGACAACATTTAATTATTGATAATGACAAAGACAGTTAAATGTATATTGAACAAAAGCAGAACAAAAACATGAACTTTGTAGAGTTTATCCAAAATCTGGATTTGAATGTACAACTTATCTGAAAAATACAATAAAAATATTAAACAGACCTTCTTGGTTGAATTTAACAAAATTTATTTATATTAATTCTTGTTATGTAAGTATACATTAAAAGAGTTAATGGATTTTATTTTTTAATCTGATAAATTACTTATTAATTCAAATGTTATTTTTAGTGAATACTCATATTTGAGTAGTTGCTCTTTTTTTTATCTACCAGCCAGTGCCCTTGAGAAAACTTAAAGAAAATGTGCCCTTTGGCAGGATTTGAACTTGTGTCCTCCTTGGCAGATTGTGAAGTTCTTTGTAGCTAAGTGGTTAAAGCATACCAGATCAGATGAAGGTTTCTCCTGCAAAGGAGGACACAGGTTTGAATCCTACTGAGAACACATTTTCTTTAATAAGTTTTTTTTTTTTGAGTGTGCAAGCCAGTAGACAAAGTAAAAATAAAATAAAAATGGACTGTTTACTCAAATACAGATATCCACTAAAAAAATGCTGCTTGAGTAATATATATATATATATATATATATATATATATATATATATATATATATATGATCGAAATAAAAGTATAAAATTTAATATTACAAGACATATTAAAAAGTATTAAATAATAAAAAAAACCAAAAAAACTCAACAACAAGGGGGAAGCAACCGGTTTCGCTCCCGCTCCAGAAACTTCAGATGAATTGAAGAATTAAAACAGAGAAATGTACAGTAGAATAGGTGGAAAAAAAAAAAAAAATTAAACAAATTTATATATATATATATATATATATATATGTCACACTTGTATTTCATCTGAAGGAACTGGAGGCACTTTTACATCGGGTGGCAAAACACTTTTGTTTGCACAAACAAAACGGGAGTGTTTGCCTGGGACCCGATGTCATCTGCCTCTAGTTCCTTCTTGAATATATAAATAACATATATATATATATATATATATATATATATATGTGTGTTTAATTTTTTTTTTTTTTTTTCCACCTATTCTTACTGTACATTTCTATTTTAATTTTCAATCTCGTGGAAGTTTGACGAGCGGGGAGCGAAACCGGTTGTCCCCCTTGTTGTTGATATTTTTTTTGTTTTTTTTTTTATTATTTAATACTTTTTAATATGTCTTGTAATATTAAATTTTATACTTTTTATTTCGATCATTAAATTTTGTACCTACAAAAATATCTTTAAATATATATATATATATATATATATATATATATATGAGTGTTTACTGATAAGTTCTTGGCCAAACCAAGAAGAGGTTACTCTCCAAATTCTGATGTTTGATCATTTGGTCACATTTAGAGAAGTGGGTTAGGCTGAGTACTTTTCTTGTATGTAAATCATTATTACAATATCATAATCATTTTGTTTATTAATGTAGATCTGAAAGTTACCCCAATTATAACATTTAAAATATTGAAGGAGGGATAATTTTTTGGTAATTCTTTAAATCCAATTTTGGTCTAAAGTTCAAGTTTTCTTATTTTTTTCATGCAAGATTAATTGCTTAAATGTTTAGAAATTTAGAAATTGCACTGGTTTTCCAAACTGGGGCACATGATTCAGTTGTATGTAAAGAAAACATAAATGAAACTGAAATCTAATTTGGGTGATTAGTAGTGGTAGGTACTTATGATGTCTGAAAATTCTTATGAATTTGCAAAACAAAAAAAAAAAAAAAAATTTCCAAAATGAAATTTATTTAATAATTCTTGTTCTCTTAGGTCAAAATACTATGTCCTCCATCTTAAGGTAGTTTTCAAATACACAAAGTTTTCAGCTAATTGCCGAAATCATTAAGCTGGTTTATTTCCAGTGTTTTTTTGTTTTTCCAACCAAGCAACTTAATACAAAGAAAGGAGGAAGATTTGATAAAAAAGCAACTGAAAGAAAAAGGAGTATTTTTCTTTGTTTCTGCCAATTCTCCCAGACAGTTTCCCCTGCTTGAAAATGAGCTCCAATTCCTAAAATTATGAAAATGGGTTTAGGAGCGAGAGGGTAAGTGCGTATGTAATGTGATCTGTTCTTTCAGTTAACAAAATGGTCTCAAGTAAAAGATCCCTGTCTAGACATTTCAGATGTGGCTATAGCCAGAAAATGGGTCAGGCAGCGAACGGTTTGAAATATTCAAGTAAATCATCACTATTGTGTCTATTTGGATATTCAAACACAATGTCACTATTTTGAAAAATATAAAGAAATCTTTTGATCTAGTTTCCTATATTACCAGGTTCAATCTCAGCTGAGTGGACTGTGACCATATCTTGGCCCAAATCAAGTTATAGTTTGTAAAACTATCAGACCTTAGTAGATTTCAGTTGTTAAAACCCTGGAGTCCTGACTGGTTGAAAAATCTAAATATGTATTGTTAGTGCAATTAAACTGATATATCTAAAAAAAAAAAAAAAAAAGAGCCTTGAAAATATAACAAGTTGATTTCATATGAAAGTAAAATGATTTCTCTTTTAAATGATACCAAATTTAGCCTCCTTGGTATTACTGGTTATGAGATAGGGTTTCCTGTACCTCTACTTGATAATGTGATGGGTGTTAATGTTGTGTATTGAAATACAGTAGTCCCTGATTACAGGAACATTCAGGTGCTCCTCGACTGTAAGCGTGTGAAACTTGCAGGTGCATTTGATTGCTTCTGGCCTTAAAGGATTAAATAAGAATGTAATCAATTGGAATTATAAAATATTTTTTTTATGCTTTTTTCTTTCTTTTCTTAAAATAATAGATAGGGCTGAGGTGGGTATTTCTTGCATTGATTTTGATTCACCCTGAAGTTGAGTAGTTAAAATGATAGAGAAATCAACTTGGAAAAGAAAAAAGATATCATTAGTGTTGTTACTATAAATACTTTGCATGACTGGAAAATGGCCATGTGGTGTTTGTTGGGCAGTTGTTGGTAGTAACTCTTTCTTTTCTGTTTGTAATTTAATTACTGTATTCATAGCATTTATAGTGGACTTGTTGAGGATGTTAGCTTCAGGTATGGCAGATGTTGTAGCCTAGCTAGACAAATTGATAGATGTCCTTGTAAGTCAATCTTGGTACCTAACCAGAATGTTGCGGTAGATGACTCTTTCTGTTATCTGGGTGATATAATTGATACTGGTGGCAGTTGTGTGGCTGTAACAATTGCAGAGATCTTGAGCTGCTTGTTAGAAATTTAGAGAACTGTTGCTTCACTTGTTGTACTTGATGCAATGTTTACAACTCCTGTGTGCATAGTGAATTTACCTATGCTGGTGAATCTTTAATTATATGTGCTTAAGAGAAGTTATGTCTGTTATGAAATGTTCATTCTATCATTCGAGGATATATGGTGTCAAGCCTGCTGACAGAATTAGCAGGGTATTATTGTATGAACATCTGGGCATCACTTCACTGGATTTGTTGATGACGATAAAGATTAACAGGTTGTGCATTCATGTGTATTTTAGGTGAAGGTGTGTGTTCATTAAACAATTAAAGATAGAAGCATACAAAAACTTTAGTTTATACTATGGATGTTTATTCTTTTTATGGTGACTATAGTAAACAAAATTCTCAATGTCTTTTTGGTATGTCCATTTTCTTTTTCTTGGTTTAAAAATTAGTGTAAGTAAGTGTAGGCATCGTATCCATGGTCGAACTAAAGTCAGCTTTGCACAGAATTGGGAGGATTAAAAATGGTTATGGAATGTTCATTTTCTTTTTCTTGGTTCAGGAATTAGAGCAAGTCAGCATAAGTATCATTACAATGGTTGCATTGAGGGCAGCCTTGTGCTGAGTTGGAACAAGCAAGGCTTGAATTGCTTCATAGGTTGAGATTTTGAAATACATATACAAATGCCCTGTGTTGGAAAGGGAAAAGTGAGTTCTGTTATCAGTGGACTGAGGTAACTAACATGCCCCAGTGGGAACATAATTATCACATGGTTCTACACTTTGGAGCAAGAGGGGGGATAAAAAAAAATGAGGAAGAAAATGTTTGTCTTTTTATAAGGTTCAAAAATGTCATGTAATGACGGTTTGACATTTGACGACACCAAGTGGGGGCAATTATATTTCCAGTTCCTTTACATCATGATTATTTCTTTTTCTTTTTTTAGTGTTCATTATTATTATTTTATTTATCAATTTTATTTCATTTTCCCACATCACCATCCAAAGAAATATTATGATCTGAATATATTGTCATCATCTTTATCTCATATCCAAGAATTTAATTTCTATTTTGCTGATTGCTTCCTTTATGATGATGATGTTGATGTCTAAATTTGCCATCATTATGCAGGTTCAGAAAAAGAAGCTTCCAGATTCACTAAAACCTGCTCCTGTCATCCATTCTTTATTGTCATTTGGCTTTGCAAGAGTTGGTTAGAGGTGAAAGCAAATCAGTGTAGTAGAAAGTGCTGATAACATGAATTTGTTTGAACTGTTTATGCCAACAAATAAAAAGTGTAAAATATGTGTGTGTTTGTGTATGTTTGTTTCTGCTGTAGCATACCTATGGATGATAATTAATGGGTATGTCCCCATTCATATAAATACAGTAGTAAATACTGTATGTTGATCTGCAGTTGGAGATTCATTGTGGAATTCACTTGACTCACTTCTAGCAGTTGACTACTTCTTTGTGCCGATGACAAATCTTATATGTGTTGTTCTTGCCCTAAGTACTATCATTCATTACCCACCTTCATTTGATTATTCTATTCAGTAACCTTCCCTAGGTTACAACACTTTCTATGTGCATACCTCTGATGCTCACTACTTGTCATGGTGGAGGAGCTTGTGTGGTCCAGTGACTCTTGGTAGGGCCACTCTGGTAGCAAGGTCAAAGATGAGGACTCTAAGCATGACCAACCCCAAAGACCCCAACAGTGGAGCAAGTGAATGATAATTACAATAGCTCACAATGGTTAAACCAGCAGATGAAGAGGGCTATGCGTGATGGACATACTACAGAAGGTGTCACTCAAAATTATAACAGTGTCAGTGGCAGTCCATTGCAGTTTCATATCTGGATTCTGCATGTCCTATTCCACGTGCTACAGATGAAGGTCATGTAATCAAGTCACTTCCTGGCAAGTTGAGGTCCACCATAAACAAATTTGTGTCATCGGCACTTTCTTCATTGGATATATACAGTAAAACAATTCATGGTTGAAACTGTGTGCTAAGCTGAGTATTGAGGGATGTTATGACAAAGGACAACTGCAAAAGACTTTGATAGAAAGTGTCAATAGTGACCTCAAAAAATTGTAATTGAAAGAAGACATGGCTCTATAGAAGATAGTCTAGAAAAGCCCAGTGTAGAGAACTATGACAGGGTTTTGGTTCCTCCGTACCTGGTTTCCCTCATTACTCAAGAACATTTAGCCATATCTTGCATTGTAGTATGTATAAAAAGAATACAGTATCTATAAAAAGAATTTTTATAGATACTGTGTATCTATAAAAAGAATACCCGCTCGACCCGGTGGCAAGGATCAAAGTGTAGTATCTGCGCTTTGTGAGCTGCCGGGTCAGGTGTCTGTCGAACTCTCTGCTTGCAGAGAGGAACCTGGACGAAGCTCCGCTGAAGGGTAGGGTTTCGTTGGGAGAGGTTGACGGAACTGGCCCGCCTCGGCGGGTTTGGATGGTTATTTATTTTTGGCTGGGCCTATGGGCTCAGAGATACCCACATTAAAAAGGCCTTGTGCCACATTCGATCCCCGTGGGTGGATTGATAAATACCATCTTGCACTGTAGTATGAGAACAGAGTAGAGGAATTAGTACAGATATGACACTCTGATCCTAACTATGTCTAAAAAAGTGAAATGTTGATCCAAACTGTTTCATTTAAAATTTCAGGAAGGTTACTGAATGTAACAGACTTGAGGAAAGATGAAAGGGTATAGCAGCTAAAACATGATATGCATAAAACTGATGAAGAAACTGATTTTAATAGAAACAATAATTGGACTCAGATATTTGTAGTTTTATCATCAAGACTTTATTATTACCTACAGAAATGTTTATTTATCTGACAATGACAGAAAAAATACCATCTTTATAATTTCAATTTGTACATTAATTTGCACCTAGTAGAATTAAAACAAAATCTATCAAAGGGCATATGAATCTTCTTGGGGGATCAATGTCCATCCATTGTTATGTATGCAGCAAGTTCAATGATGACACAACATTGCTAGGCAGAGAGCTTTCTTGGTAGAAGTCAACAGCCAAGGTTGAGAGTTCCCCTGATGGAATCAATGAGCATGTGTTCATGACCAAAGTATGCTTTCAAGTTGTACATCATCTGTGGTTGTGGCCTAGAGAGGGACTGGCTGTACTAGGTCTAAGATACACATGAATAAATACTTCTCTAGCTTTCAATGTGGAGGGAACTCATCAAGTGACCCTAAGCTGACTCCAGTCATGGAACTGATGATTTATTGAGGAATCATAAATTTTTCCTTTTCAAAAGAGTTATGTCTGGTTCTGATATATATTAAGCTTAGTTTAGTATGGAACAAATAGTAAGAAATGGCATTAGTAGGATTGTAGGGCATCATTCATCTGGTCAACATGCCTTTCTGGTTTTTTAAACAGGAGTAGAGGTTTATCCCTTGTTCCTTGTTTAGGATTGGCTTTCTGGTTTCTTCTAAAGTCTATTTCAATGTCTAATGTCTCCACCTAAACTATGAAATTTTATTGACAATTTAAGTTTTTTCCTCAACAGAAGTATAGGTTTGCCTATTGTATGGTTCACACTCCTCTGATTTTTGAATAGGAGAGGATTATCCCTTGTTTTCCATTTTAGGGTTGGGTTTTCAGTTCCTTCTAAAGTCTTTTTGATTCTATTTCACTCCCAGAAGCCCTTTGTATCTTAGTTGCATTATTACCTTGCTTTGGGTGAACTAATTAAAAAAAAAAATCTTTCAAATGGGGAGGGCCTACCTGCATTAAAAATGAGCTTTTACCTGATTTTGAAGTTAAAGTTATCACAGCAATGGAGAAATACCCACTTTTGTAATAGAGCTGATGTGAGAGTTATTTCCCAAATTTAGCTTAGTTGGGTGATTTTTTTTTCCTATATGGATTTAGTTTTTACAAACTATTTTTACTTGTAAAAGAGCCTGCATGTCTTCTGTTTACTGCATCTGCAAAACCGGCTGGTGTACTTCAGAGGGTTACGTTTTTTTGCTTTTGCTCGGAGTATTTTTTTTCTTTTATCAGTGTATTCATTTATTAAAATTAGGCAGATTAATATTGTAAATTAAAAATCAACTGGTTTCCTGATGCTTTTTGAGATAGAAAATGGACATCATTTTTTTAAAAAAAATATTCACTATTTAAAAATTTAAAGATTAATTCATCTTTTAGTAATCAGTTAATGGCTGTTTGGATTAGATTCTTTCATATTCAATACAGCCGAAATGTCTGCAAGATATCCTGAACATTTTATCTGTTTTGCCTGGAAACATGAATCTCAAATGAAACTAATTAAACCCATAAAATGTGCAGTAGTTTTCATTAATACAGTATAATTAGAGAGCAAAATGTTAATTATTTGGTTGAAGGAAATCAGAGTCATCAGATTTTTGTAATGACCATGATGAAGTTGGTTTTGTGTAAAGATGGATGTACGGGTGGTGTAATGGATAGCATCTTGGAATGAGAAATTGGAGAGATGAGTTTGAATTCTAGTCTGGTTTCTTACATTCACCTACATGTAAATACCCTTGGGAAAGATATGAATTCATTTATTTTCCCTGCAGCTATGGGTTAAATAGCAGATCTCATTGGTCTTGATTGGTAGCAAGTCTAGGGGAAGGACAACTCTGAATTCAGAACCATTATGTAGCCCTGTTAAAGCATATAAATGTAACTAATAAAAGGATTGTGAAGTTGACAATGAACCTATGATTCCAACTATGGTTGGCCTCTTTTGTGCAAAGGTGTTGGTTGGTTAGAAGAAAGGTTTTGGTGTTTGGCAACAGGATGAATGAAATCTGGAGGTTAGCACTCTCAGCTCAAATTTTGATTTTCTTTTGTCATGATTCAACCTACTTTGAAAAATAGCAAAGTTTTGACACATTTCTTGCAAGTTTGCACAAATGGATTCATCTAAGGCCAGCATTTCTCAGCCTTTTTACCCTTGCATAACCATTAAAATAAATTACATGTCTCAAGGAACCCCTGTGCAAAAACAAAATTGTATACCATATCTTTCTCATTTTATTTTCATTGTAGTCCACATGGTAAATATCATAGTATATATTTTTGAATAACTGGTTTAAGGAAAAATTAATACTTCTTTGTCAAATTTTTCAGTAATGTTAAATAAAATTCATATTGTTTGTTTAGGAGTTTTCATTTACACAAAAAACTTCTAAACTCAAGCATAAAAAATAAACATAAGTAGCCAATATCATATACCTATAATATAAATGTAAGCAGAATGAAAACAGATAATTACTGCATCAGATTTTTATTTTTTTATCCTTTACTGGCAATGTTGAAAAGACATAAGGTAAATCAAGGTAAAATGTTGAAAAGACATAAGGTAAATCAAGGTAAAATGTCCTGTGAACCAATAAATGGGCTAAGAAAATGAATCAATAACCAAGAATATATTGTTTGTTTAGTAATATTATGTATATGAAATTAAATAAAAAGTCAAATGTGCATTAGCTTATCTCACCTGTTCTTGCGGAACCCTTGGGGAACCCTGGTTGAGAAACACTGATCTAGGCTAATAAACAAGAATGCATTTTTGTATATATGCATGAATTTATATTTCTCCTGTCTCTGTATGTGTGAATTTTGTTTGCTCAGTATAAAAGCTTCCTATAAATAATCCTATTAAAGCAGTGTAAAATTTGGATGCTTTTGTATAGGATAAGCAAAATGCATCTTATAGTCAAGCAAACATAAACTGTGAGGTGACTGTACCAAAAAACATACACACACACATATATATATATATATATATATATATATATATAATATATAATGAAACCTATGTATCCACCAAAGATAGTACTTAAAATAACAAAATTGCTCTCTAGTAATTGTCTGAGAGAAAGCTTTCTGCCTTTCATCAGTATGGTTGATGTTAACCGTTAGGAGAATGACTTGTTGTGCCTTCCTGGGCTAACATTTTTTGCTGACATGAAATGGAAAGATTTTATTGAATCAATTGCTTGGTCTGCTGCTAGGAAATTTGGTTCACTGTGTTGTGCCAGTCAATTTTTCTTACCCAAATCTATCTTACAGATTTATAAGTCTACCATTCTTCCATGCTTTGAATATTGCTGCTGAAAATGGTCTAGTGCTCCTCCTATATATTTAGAGATCTTTGATAAAATCCAAAGAAGAATCTGCAATAATATTGGTCCTTACCTGGCATCTTGGCTTCAGTCACTTTCCCACTATGATAACATAGTTTCCCTGTGCCCCTTTTCAATGCATAAAGAGTGTTTCATTAAGACGGATCAAAGTCAGCAGTAAATAAATCACTATTATTATTGAAAAATTATTTATTTCTCTATTGAATCATGTTATTTATGTCATGACAATTATATGTGAAAAATAATACTTTCATGGTAATTGTTCTGATGAACTTTCCTATTTGGTACACCTAGATTCTATGCTAAGTTTCTTTACTTACACTTTTCACTTGTGGAACTATCTTCTGGCTTTTTGTTTTCCAGTTAAGTTTGATCTTCAAAAATTTAATTGCAATGACAATCATTATCTTTTGTCTTCTTAATTCCTGTTTTTTTTATTGTTCAAAAGCCATTTGAAATATCATCAGTGATGAAGTGATGATATTTAAAATGTGTGGGAAAAAAAAAATGAAGTGAGTTAGAGATGGTCTTACTTGGTCACGAGTTGACTTGTTTGAGTCAGCATCATCTTTTTTCTTTCTTTTTTTTTTTTTTCAGTTACTCTGTATCAGATTATGACTACCATGATGGGACCATTCAAATTGAGCTATTCAACTAAGAACATTATACAACCTACCAATACAGAGTATAAAATCAGACTATTACAGAAGATAGTGTCATAGCAAGAAAGAGTTAAATGATAGTTTGGTTTTGTAGTTCCCCCTGATGATTGCCATTGCATGAGTAGCAGATTTGATATTATTATATATTTAGGCTCTCTCACTTTTGGCATTAAGCCCTCAGTTTATTTTATATTTTAAGTTTTAGCTTTTATTCTTACATATAGGAATATTGTATGACAATTTCCCCAATACTGTTCTTGAGATATAAAATATATATTATCTCTCATATATATATATATATATATATATATATATATATATATATATATATATATATATATATATATATATATATATATATATATGTACATACATATATATATATATATATATATATAAAACTAAAAGAGTGTGGAAAAAATTATTTTTAAAGATATTCTTAAAGGTATATTAAATTTGTGATACAATTGCAAAAATTGAAGGATTTCCTAAATTTTTTAAATTCTAAATAAAAATAATCTCAGTTTATTTTTCCACCACTTTGTACTTAAAATTATTCTTTTGAAAATAAAACATACATTTGTTTTTATTTCTGCAAATTTGGTTTTTACCAAGTGTTTTTTTTTTTTTTTTATTTTTTTTATTTTGGGGGTCTTGCCCACAATTCCAAGATTTACTAGTTTTTTTTTTTTTTTTATATGATTCTGTTGATATTTATTCTGCCTAGTTCCTTTTTACCTTAAGTCCTTGCCTTTTTCTTTTTTCAAGATTCTGGTTCTTGCTTTGCTAGTTTCACAGTTTTATTCTCCCATCTCTCTCTCATTTTTTTACAATTCCATCAAGGCGGTTTTATCTTGACATAGAAATATTTATGCCAGATGGTAGTGCCAAATGTTTTTAAAAATTTTCTTTATCCATTTTTGATTAATAAAACACATTTTGGCCTGACAACGTCAACATAATTTTTTCATAATTCTCTCTCTTGTTATAAAGATTTTCAGCACTTTTCCAACTTGGGTAATCTTTCTGCCATTAAAATTCTATTTTTTTTCTTTTGCAATTCAAAAGATCCACATAAATTTGAAATATAAGCAGCTAAATGTACTTTGTCACTTTAAATTACTGACTCATAACTTGGACATTGATAAAGACAAATTACTTAAAATGTTAAATTGACATAACACATTGTAGAAACATATTGTGTTGGCCAAAAAGTTTGCTTATTAAGTAGAAAATTTACTTAATAAATTGAACAAATATTTTGGCCAACCCAGTAGTATAAAAATTATTCAATGAAAATTAATTTTTTTTTATCATTATGATATTCCAAGTCGGGATTGCAGGTGTATGCAGTCATTATTGGTTCTACAGTCCAAGTACCATTAACAGTAACTTATGTAGCAAACCTATGCATAATGTCTAGTCTTACACATATGCTAATTAGTGGTGGCACTAACTGCTATTACAATCATGAAAGTACAGATTATGCTGTTTTTTCAGAAAATGACTAGATGTTTTAAAATAGATGCTTGGGCCTGGCTTTATCTTTTCCTATCTGCATTGATTTCAACAAGTCTTTGTTAGCTAAAATTACCAAAATCATTTAATGAACATTGGTAAAAATTAGCTGGTTTTATTTAAAAAAATATTTTAGTGTTTATGTATTATTTTTTCAAAGCAATTGGAACTTATATCCAATATAGGTGTTGTTTAATTAGTAAAGCACTGAAACCAAAAACCCCTGAGGATGGTGAAATGTTAAGAAGTTTTTTGTTTTTTTTTACTACTTAACTGTAAGTCATTGACATTTTTTTGTCTAAGTTAGAGTTGAAATCAATCAGTCCATTAATGTTTTTATCATTGTCTGCATTTGTTTCTCTTTACTTGTGATTTCATTGAGTCAAATCTATCTTAGTCTATTCCCATCTATGTCTGAATCAATGAAATTCTATTGTGCGTATATATATATATATTGTTACAAACTTGTAGCATATAGATGAACCATGAGTTCTAAAAAAAAAGGAAAACGTGGTTTCTTTTCTCGGTCTTCACTCAGAAATGGAAGCGACACAAGGGAATCAACGAAGAACAGACACAAGACGATGGATTTCAAAATAAAACATTTATTTATAAATATATATAACGAAATAAAGAAAAAAAAAAGAACATTCATTTAACAAAGGGGGAGGACATCATTAAAGAATAGAAGGCGCGAGCGAATACATACATATATGAAAACAGATCAAGCCAAACGAATCAACTTGTAGTCAGGTTGATATCTTCACATAATGTTTTGATTCGCCAAAGCGAGAGTTCTGATGATAAAACAATATCTTGGCCGGCCAACAATGTTCCTGGATTCCTTTTCTTTTCACAAGCATTTGAGGGTTCACAGCATTTCATACAGGTGTTTGGTTGGATCGATCAGTTCCATAGCAGTCCCACCACTAGTCGACAGACTTTGCTGTCTTCCTCATCTCAGTGGGCGGTCTGACGATTTTTGCCCAGCGACGTTCAACTGCCGCTGGTCAGAGGCAAACTGAAAAATCCTTTTTTTGGTTTTTGCTGTCCCCAAAGACAGTCACGTGGGTTCCCTTCGTCCTTGACCGGGTACGCAGGAGGATAGGGCGCAAATCACGCAGTGCTTGTGTGATGGCCAAAAGTTCAACACATGCTCAGTACGTTCCAATCACGTGAATTGCAGCAGGAGACCCTGATGGTGCCTGGAATTCACTTATGGTCAGCCGCAAAATCTTGGAATCAGGTCATTCTCGCGTCTGGTCACTTCGAAGTTCATGGGCCCTTGGCTTGTGGGTGGAAGAGAGGATAAGTAGAGAAAGAATTTGTAAAGAGAAAAGAAGGATATGGCTGATCATAGAATATATTTGCTCGTGAGTCGGAAGCATTGGATTAAATTTCTGTTTTTATTTATTTTTCTTTTATATCTAACTAATTTTCTCTTTATTTAAGATTTTACTTTAGCCTAACGCCTATATGGTTAATGAAATCGTGGCTACGTGACAATATATATATATATATAGAGAGAGAGAGAGAGAGGAGTTAGCTCCTTCTTAATTCCCTAATTGTTCACTAGGGCACGCTCTCCCTACACTATAAATACTGGGCAACTTCTTTCTTTGTTCTCTTTTCACTTTGCATTTCAGCAGACACATTTTAATCTCTCATAGAAATCCTCGTTTTGCCCACTTGTGGGAAAACACCATGAAACACACATGCACATACGTACAAACTTTCACCAACATACAAACTCTTTACATTCACACACAAATGTTAATGTCTATGTCACTTGTAAATTTGTTGTTTAATACATATATTTGTTGGCATATATATATTGGTTTTCTGTGTCTTCTTTACATCTTCGGTCGGACTCAATTTGAGTCCGCCATTTTCTTGTAGTTGGACCTTCTAGCGAGAATAAACAGCATGTGTTTCTAATTCAACAACTTGCAAACCCACATGGTCTTCTACATATATATATATATATATATATATATATATATATATATATATATATAAAATATGTGGTACAGTTCAATTTATATTACAATGAATCATTCCTACAAAAAATAGATTAGTAAAGTTAATGATATAAAATGGCAAAATCTCTTCATAAACAAAATTTTAAAGTTGCATTAACCTACGAAACACTTGATGAATGTTATGATCCTTGTTTTTAATAACTACAAGCTGTATAAGGTCTTTTTTTAATCTGCTAGTACTTTCAACTTTACATTTAGTCATCCTCAGACATGGTAATTATTTTGTTTTTAGTAAAATTCAGGTAGCATCAGAGATGAAAAATTAAATGCGAATTGAAATATGTTTTTTTAGAAATGTTATTGTTAATGGATAAAAACTTTTGGAGCATGCAGTCGCAACATTAAGATTGAATTTTTTTTGAAAATTTAAGAGAGTGCGTTTTTTACTAATATGGTAATTTGAGAATTTTTTTTTTTATTTTCTAAAAAGACATATTTCGATTTACATTTAATTTTTTGTCTCTGATCCTGGTAGAGCTTACTACTGGATAACAAAGTCATCTTCAAAATACCATTGATTTTTACCATTACTGATATGACATTATTTCTGGGCTTATGGTACCAATTTTATGAACATATCTTCCACATGTTCATTGCTTTATACTTGGCAAGAAGGACAGTATAGACTTGTCTATTTTCTGTTCCTTGACTTTGTTTCTCATGAAATAATCAACTTTGATAAAATGTTACAAACAAAATCAGAAATCCAAAAACACATGGAAATTCCAACCAAAAAAATAAACATCTTATTTTGGACATATGTATTGTATGAAATATACATAAAACAAAAACTCAAATATATTTTTAGTTTTGGCATCATAAAACACAAGGGTATATAATATATAAGTAAATGTAAAACCTACACAGATAGTGTTTTTTAAAATACCTTGTATGTTTTATATATTTAGAAATTTTAGTACATATTTTCACAATTGTACCATTTGAAATGACATGAATATTCTTTGATGTGTTATGTTCCTTCAGGATGTAGGCGATCATAGCTCTCCACAACTTCCTGTCCTTTGTAGCTCTAATGTTTGTTCACTTACTATACCTTTTAGTCCCAGTTCTACCATTTATTTATACAAATAATAAATAGTCTTAATCTTTGTTGTTATTATCACAGTGTGTCAGCTGTTGTCCTTCTGAAACTTCTTGAGGTGCTCTTTAATCCAAGTAGTGTAGTGGATTAAAGCGTTTGTTTGTCAATTTAGTGGCATAGTAATTGTGAGTTCAATCCCTGGGCTGAGTAGTACAGACACAGACTCAGTGGAAACAGGGTTAATAATAACTAAGCAGTACTAAAAAAGAGCAAGATATCTTTGGACATGAACAATGAAACAAGAATTATCTGTTCCTGTAGATTAAATAAAGGGTTTAGTTCAGTTAGCTAGAATGTCAAGACCCTGAAGGCCAAATTAATAACAACATAAATAAGGATAATAGTTTGAGTGTAAATAATGTAAATCATCATCCCAGAAATTCAGGCAGAAAAACTCATTAGGTAGTTTACCCACTGTCTCCCACTTCTTCTTTTGCCTTCAATATGTCCTGTGAGTGCCAAATTCTCCAAGTCTTCTTTCTTCTTTATGTCTCAGAAATGATAATTTGTATCCAGTCTAACTCCTCTTAGAAGTGTCTGATATTTTTTTCACTGTTTCATACATGATGACCCAGACTTTCAATTAATATTCCTTTGTCTCCATATTCATTGCTCCCCACAGGTGGCAACTGCTAGACACTCAATATATCAAATCAACTTTTGCTGTTTTCTTTTCCTCCTGCATTTTTTTCTCTATGTCCTTAAAAGTTTTCCACTGCTGTTGAACCAACACTCTACAGTTTAATGGCCCAATAAACTACCATCACAGTCACTTTATTTCTAACCCAAAAATGCTTGGTGTGTCTGTGTACAGTCTGATATAAACACTGCATAGCAAGGATGCTCATCAAGAAGCCTGTATGGAGCTTGGTGTTGAGTGAAGGGAAAAGAGAAAGATGAGGGTCAGTGTTTATGTGAATGACTCTACCTATTGCTGTGTCTAAAGAAGGGGTTGGATATTCAGTTTAAGGATTTTTGCTGGCATTTATCCATTAAGCTTTGTTATTTTTACCTCTTTTTGTATATTTTGGAATTTTTTTCTTTTGGTTCTAAAGCTGATTTATCAACTATCTATATTAGTAACATACACACAGTTTTATGTTGACTTATGTTCTAATTGAATGTATACATACACATATTTCTTCTTTTATATGTTGTGTCTCTTTATAATGTTGGTGATCATGACTCTCCACAGCTGAAAGGTCACAACATGATTTTATTGATTTATTTGAGAATGATTTAAAATTAAAGTTTCTGCTGTCTTTCATTTGTTTGTGGGAATCATTTCTTGGAAACAAAAGACAAAACAAGTAGTAGGTTTTTCTTCTCACTGCTAAGCCTAAAATGATAGAGAAATTATTATGAATATCAGGTATGTTTTTTTCTTTGATTGTCAACAAATGACAAATAACTAACTGTTATTAGTCTCATATTTTTATGAGAAAGAACTGGATGGTAATTGTTTGCTACTGCTAAGGCATGTGATTTTTTTGTGTTTTTGATAAATTGTCATTGTCTGTTGATCAGAGTAAAAAATGACTTGAAAAGTATTTTTTTTTAAATTTTGAGTGATTGATTTATTTTCTATGGCTTATACAGGTTATTTAAAGCCAGAAAACATTTTTATCTTGTAAGATTTTATTTTATTTATTTTTTTTTTTTGAGATAATAATGATTTAGTGATACAAGTCTTACTGATTAACCTGGGGGTTGTAGAAAAGGTGCATTCATACTTTCCTAAGCGTATTTGTGTGTAAATGGCTACAACAAACCCAAAGTGAATTGGAACTTGGCTCTATGATTAACATTTCTGAGCCATTATCCATTATGCCACCCACACATCCAAGCTTAGAGTACTGACCAGGCTCGACATTGTTTAACTTTGCTGATCGCACAGTAATGTCTTTATGAGATGTGGCTGTGAGCCTTTAAATTCTGAATTTCAAATGGCAAAACAAATGAATATTGATTCTGAAATTCATTACCAAGAAATGATGAATTACTTACAAAGTTCTGATTAGTCCTGAATGGTTTTGATGCTTGCCTGACAGAAGATGTTAAATCATTTTGTTTTTTTCTGAAGCTGTTGTCATGTTTCTAAGGTTTTATGTAATGGACGAAGAAAGATTTTTAATCAATATATTGAATCAGTTCTTTTCTTTTATTATTTTGAACTTTTATTCAACCTGGCAGTATGTCAAGTCACTTTGGAACAAACACTAACAAGTTGGATACTATTTTCTTTCTTGAAAAAAAAAAACCCCAAAAAAACAATGTTCAAGATTTTGGTTAGCATATTTTTATATATATAACATTAATACAAATATAAAATTTGTCATGTAGCTGATTGCTGTTAAAGAAATTAAAAAAAGACAATAATAATAACATTTATTTATTATTAGGCCATTAGACAATGATGAGAAAAATGTTAATAATGCTTCTATTTTGTCTGATGGCCTAATAATATATCATAAATATTATTATGCCTTTTTTAAATTCTTCATCAATCTGATACACTTATTTTCTGTAAGAAGCATATGAGAACAGTCATTCTCTACCATATATATATATATATATATATACACACACACACACATGCACATACAGGGTACGATGGGTAAATTGTTGCCATTTCATTTTATATTTTTAATTTTATGTATACACGTATATTGTTTTTGATTTTATTGACTGCACAGTATAGTATGGTTAGTTGGGCACCGTCTCTGGGAAAAAGAGCACCATGACGCAATTCACTCCACCAGAAATTTGGAAACGCCATACTGTACAGCTTGGCATTCGCTCCAATAGGAACATTTCAGAGTGTTTTGGTGTCAATCTGAGGACAGTACATAGGATTCGGAGAGAGTTGAATGAGTCTAATGGTGATTATGAGGTGATCAATAGTGATGGCAATGTTATGCCTCCATCTTCCCACAGGGCCTCAGACACAATACAGAAGCCTACATCAAGTGCCTTGAGGAAGTAGTGCTGCTCTCGGTCAAGAGGGTTGTAGCTAGAAGACTCTATGTCTGGCAAAAGAACTCTGCACCATGCCACACAAGCAGGAAAATCCAGTCATGGGTGTCAGACAATTTCTGCAATCACACTACCCCTTACATCTGGCCACCTAACCCCCTAGACTGCAAATCCCTTGATTATTATGTGTAGGGAACAGTTGAATGAGAGACCAATAAAATTCCTTGTAATATGAATGATGAACTGAAGGCAAGGATTGTGGCAGAATTCACCAACTTAAATAAGGAGACCATTCAGAAGAGTTGCAGGAGATTCTGAAGTTGTCTGGAGGTAGTGGTTGAAGCCAATAGCAATTTTACTGAATAAATTTACTCTTTAGTATTTAAAAATATTTTTGTGTAATTTTTGTAAATATATCTGTTAAAATGAGATGTCAGTGTTATTTTCATTTTCACCTAATTTAGATGACAATTTAACCATCGCATCCAGTGTGTGTGTGTGTGTGTGTGTGTGTGTATATATATATATGAATCTGACAGAATGATAGGATAAAGAACAAATTGTAAATGTTACTAAATCTAACATGTTTCACTTTTATTATAGCTTCATCAGAGAATGACATATGGAGAAAGAAAAAATTTCTGGTATTTTATTTTTGTGTTCTTTGATTACAATTGGTTAAACAGTCTTCACATGCATTTGTTAAGTGACATTAGTATAAGTTACAACATTCTGAATTCAATGATAGATGATGCACCCTTTCTAAGTTCCAAAAATTAATGGATTCCTACTAGACACACACATGCACACTTAGGAATATACATTATCATCCAAATCCTACACAGACAAACTAGAATTATACACTTGCATGCATAAAGCAATATTTATGTTTTTCAGTTAGGCTTGAAATCCAATGAAAATCAAACGACACAAAAATAAAAATACCAGAATTTTTTTCTTTCTCAATATCTCATTCTCTGATAAAGCGTTAATAAAAATGAAACATGTTAGATTTGTAAACATTTCCTATTTGTTCTTTATCCTGTCCTATCCTATCATATATATATATATATATATATATATATATATATAGAAGAGGCAAATTATTTAAAAAAATATGTTTTCAGAAATCGAACTTTAAATCACTTCAAATATTTCTTAGAATCATTTTTCTTAATTTTATACCCAAATTATCTGTTTAATAAGTAATTTTAATAATAAACTATTTAAAATGCACATTTTTTTTTTTTTTTGAGGAGTGCTTTGAAAATTTAACACTCACAGGATTGAGAGGGCAAGAGAGATATGGGAAGGTAGCAAGCCACTTACCTGACAATCTTGTGTAAATGAATGGTGGAACAGGGTGCAGAAGTCTTAGTAAAAGGAGAAAGATTGTTAAGGGCCACAACGGATAGAAAGTTATGGAGAGCCATCATCGCCTATATCTTGATGGCACATAGAAGATTGTCTATTTTATATACAATTCAGAAAGCTAAAAATTCTTTTAAGTATTTTAATTTATACTGAGAATAACCTTCCTAATGAGTTAGAAAAATGAGTGGAAGAACAGGCACCAGGAAGAATGGTAAGGGGATAGACATTGCTTTAAGCTCTAAAGGACAAGAAGCTGTGGAGAGCCATGATCACACATATCTTGAGGGGATATGGTGCATAAAAAAAAGAATTTATGTTGAACTTTAATTATTGCTTTTATGCTTTTCCAGAAACCAAAATTTGTATAAAATCACTAGTCAAAAATACTTGTTTTACAGAATTCTTAAAGATTGGTTTTTGGTATTTGCATAAGGATCTTCCAGGATTTTCACTTTAATAGTTTTGTTAATCAACCCATAAGATCATTTAAAAAAAGCAAACTTCATCTGCACCTATTCAATGTTTGCTAAAACATCTGTAATTTTTTTTCATTTTACAACTTGTTTCAACATAAGATGTGTTAACAACTGCATATTTGTTATGCTTGCATTTTAAATTAACAAGATCACCAGACATTCTTAGATTATTGCCATTAATTTTTGCTAGTTAATTTCATTTGTGCCTGACCTACATTTAACATTGTGATTTAAGCACAGAATAAAAAAATAAATGTTATAAAGGCAGTAGTTAAGATGCTGATCTCTTAAGTCATTGATCGCAATAAGAAAAGAGAAGATATGTTTACTGGTGTCTTTTATCTCAATTATGCATTGCAAAATTCTCTTTTATTCAAATTTTATTTCAGATATTAGTGAAATATCATTTTTTCTTAGTGAATTAGAAGCAGGTTATATTATTTTCAATCTTCTATTTAGTCCTGTACAGTGCAACTTTTAACATCATAGGAATCTATGAAGAGGAAGCTTTAGCATCAAAAGAAAAAGATACACAGTTAGATTGTACTGTTTTATGGCAATAAGGTTCATATCATCAGTAATTTTTATGAAGTTCAATCTTAGTTTGTTACTTTTACAATTAATAGATTGAATTCAGTTTTTAAAAGCAGAATTTTCGATGCCATTATGATAGGTGACTGCATAGTTACCCACCTCTTTGTTGGAGATTATCTCCCTTGACTAAAGAACTCTCCTAATCTAAACCACTATATATAGTATCTATTTTTGTACTAAACTATTCTAAACTGAATAAAGATTCCTAATCTACTCTCCCATATCTTATTACAGCCAACTATGAAAGTTTTTCTTTTCTACAGTTTGTCATCATAATTTCCTCTATACAAGATATATATGTGCTGAGTCCCTTCAGGATGTTGGCAATCATAGATCTCCACAATTTCCTGTCCTATGTAGCTCTTAATAAAATTTGTCTTTTGTTATCACTGCTAGACCTTGTTCTGCTATTCATTTACTCCACCTCATTGGGTATGTTATGTTATTTTCCTCTTTTCCTTTTGCCTTCAATCTGTTTTCTGAGTATTAAATTTTCCAAGCTCTCTTTAAATCGTTGTACTTGTTTGATTTATGCACACTAACAATTTCAGCTTCCTCTTCCTGATGTTAAGTATAAGTGTCCTTTTTGTTTCCATTTTCTCAAAAAAGCTTGTTGTTGCTCCTGTGTATTCTCTGTATCCTTCTGTAGAATCACATTTTTGTTGCTTCAAGTCTTTTCATCATTCACTGCTATATAGGAGGACAGATATTATGTAACAGTTCAGTATTCTTTTCTTTGTTTCTAAGGAAATTTTTCTGTTTCTTAATACTTTGCTTAGCTTTTGTAATGCATCTTTTGCTATCCCAATGCATCTTCAGATTTCAGTGTCTCACTTTCTGTCCTCTGTTAAAACATTTCCCAGATATTTAAATTATCCTTGTTTGATTTGGATATCTCAATGCGTAATTTGCATGTTTGTTCCTTTTGCTAACAACCATGTTATCTTCTTTCTTCTCACTTCCTTTCACTGTAGGATTTCTTGCAGTTTGCTTTCTGTGTCTGGTATCAATACTGTATCCTCTGTATATCTTATGTTGTTAAGATTTTGGCTGTCAATAATGAATCCTGATAGGACTTCTAATTTTCTCAGAATTGCTTCATTGGATAGGTTGAATAAATCTAGTAAGACACATCCTTGTCTTAAACCATTTTCTATTTTTGTATAATTATTGAATTCATTTTCTATCCATATGCAGGTGATTTGCTGCCAGTATAGGTTCTGGTGTTGTATGCTGTTGCTAGGTCATATCAGCAGTAAAAACAAAGTGATGAAGTAGAACAAGTCTTTGAGTGGTGTGATCTTTTTCAGTGTTTAAAAGCTGGCAATGCAATTGTTGATTTCAGTTGATAGGAATGACTTCAAAATATTTACGCCGCCCTTTTTAATACACAAAACCACACAGATGTATGCTGGAATTTTTTTCTAGTAAATAAGATAGGCCATTTCTCGATCTCATCCAATGCAGTTCTGGTCTTTCTTGCATTGAAGCCAGAATGCTGCAATTGATTGCTTGCCCATATCTCCTTCTGTGTGTTAACACTATTCTTAGTTTGTGAATTTTTGCCATGTTTCTGTTGCTTTGTCTTGCATATATTGTTTGCTTGCTTTGTATTATTTTTTTCCTGTCCTTTCTCTTGTTATTGTTTATTGCAAACTTTGTTAATTCTGTTTGTTGGGCATTTCTGCCAGTTACTCTACAACTATCATGAATAGAAACTTTAATAGTAGATTTAACTGTAAACCCCATTTTCCTTTTTGGACATGATAAGATGAAGATTTTTCCCTTTGAAGCTCTCTAGTATCCATTGCTTGCATTTAGACAGTGCATTTTCACACTGTTAGCCATAAGCTGAAAGAACTGTATCAGCAAAATCAATAAGGTTTTTCTATCTTCTTGTTATTTCTTTAAAATGCACTGTATAACAAATCCTCTTCAGTTGAAGAAACTTTAATTCTCAAAATACATTATATTTGGTTGACACAAAATCTATTTTTTTTTACAAACTCACAATTTTGTGCTGATTAGTGTGTACTTGAACCCAGTGGAAACAGGGCAAGCAATAATTGAGTAGTAATGGAAAGAAGAACTAGACAAGATATGCCTAGATATGGGAAGGGGAACGAGAACAGTCTAAGGGTTCAGTTCAGAATTACCTGTAGATTACCTGGATTGATATACACTTGATGACGGCTAAAGGACACTACAGTCGAAATGTGATAACAACAACAACAAAGATGAAAATAATATAAGATGAATACAAGATGAATATAAATAGTGTAAATAATAACTCCACATCCCAGAAATTAATCTGAATTGAAATAAATAATAATAAAGGCTGGAGGGTTCAAAGGCCAAAATATTGTAATAACAACAACAAAGACAAGAACAATAGACTAATCGTAAATAGTGATCACTCCTCATCCCAGAAATTCATTTCTTGTAGGTTAGTTACCCAGATCAATATACACCTGATGAATGCTTGAGAGTACAATAACTGAAATATGATAACAACAATAAAGATGGCAATAGTCTAAATATAAATTGTGTAAATAATAACTCCTTATTCCAGAAATGCAAACAGATAATATACCTACATTTTTATGATTTGATTTTGTCAAATATTTGATGAGTTGTTCAGTTCATTTTTGGCTCATCCCTATAATTTTTTCATTTTGTTTTCACAATTTCTTCAGTAATTTAAATGATGTTAAATCAGTTGCAGTTATGTAAGCTGCATTGCATTATGTGATGTTCAAAATAGTTATTCTGAATTATGCTCCTTTAAGTGTTGTGTAGGGTGAAAGAAAAAATAAGCAACAACCAAGAAGATGCAAATAGTTAAAAAAAAAAAAAAAAAAAAATTAAATTCGAGTTTAATTTTTTTATTTGTTTGTTTAAATTGTAAATATTTTCACTGTTTGCATTATTTTGCATGCTGTCATTTATTTCCTTTAAGAGTTTGCAAATTTATTCTAGTCAGAAGATGCAAAAAATTGATATTAAAGCTAAATGGTTGAACATAAAATGTTTGTTTTGCTAAAAAAAAAAAAGCATTTATGGTTTTCTAGATTTTTTTCCCTCAGAAAACAGGTACTAAATTACAGTTTGGATCCAAAAAAATAAACATTTGAAATTTTAAAACAAAACAAAACTCTTTTTCAGTAATTCTAGCTGCAATTGTATTGATGTTGTTAAAACAAAATTGACTTACTAATTGTAGTGTAGCATTCAAAAATAAAATTTTAAGTTTGATCTCTCTTATTAAATACAACTTTATTTTTGAGATTTTGGGATTGATTCAAATAAAAATCAAAATTAATTGAAAAATCACTGTTATAATGTATTTTATTCTCAATTTTCAGTAATGCAATAAATGGTTTTATAAATCTGATAAGTTTTTGAAAACTTAAACAAAATTATGGCTTTTTGCAATATGACAACATAATCCTGACTTGATGAATGTTGTCTTTTTTATTGTCTGACATTGATGATTGTATTTGTTTTGCATATACTTTATTTGTTTTTTTCATTTTGTTTTGCTTTCCCAATTTATGGCTTTTCTCGTGCAAGGAAATGTCATTGGCCTTGGATTCATTTCAAACCAGTCACGTGTGTGGTTATTGTGAAATGTAATCAGATTCAGAATCTTTCATAATTGTTTGCCAATCTTTTTCAAAACCTCACCTTCTCCCCAATTTCTCTATTTATTGGCAATCTTCAATCTAAATATGCAATCAGCTCACACACTTTATCATTTCCGTTTTTTGTTAGTTCAGAGAAACAGGAGGAGATAAGCAAAGAGTAAATAATACTATTGAAAACAAGGAAATGGGTAAAATCTGAGTTTTACCATAAACACCAATTATTCAGTCTTACATCTCTTAATAAAGTGCTCTGGACACTTTCTCCACCTGCTGTATTGTAGAATTTGACTAAAATTCCAGTATTTCTTTTAAGAAACAGAAAAATATCTTTTTTAGTGAAATGATTTATTTATTTGCAGCATTATTTAATTAAAAATTAGTCACATGAAGCAAAGTTATAGAAAAAAGAATAGTTCTTGAACTTTGGTTCTTTGAAATTTATATTCTCCACAAAAAGATTAGTTAGCACTAGCTCTTATAGTTTGTGTTTGCATAAAGGCAGATGATTATTATAAGAATTTACTGATGTATTTTCTCCTGGATCAATTTGAAATTCACATGGTGTCCAAATATCTTCCAAGTAAAGAATTTCCCAAGGATTGGCTTACTTTGTCTAAAAGAAAAGCATAACAGTATTTTGGTATATTTACTTATTTTTGCTTAGTTTGCATCTGAATAAGATCCAACTAGGTTCACAGTAGACATAAATTCCTGTATGTCTACCCAAACATTATATTTAATAAAATATACTCAAAGGCAGACTACTGTCAAAGTATATATGAGTAAACACACACACAGATATGAACACATGGGGTGATGAAGATTTCTCAGGCTGATCAACTTCCAAAATAAGTGTTTCAGGTCAAGAACTTTATATATTGTTTAGAATTTGCTGTATTTATAGAGAAAGAGTGCTCAATATTAGAGATAGTGTTTATAGATATAGACAGTGTGGACATGGGAATCCACACAGCATGGTGGTTGTGAGTTTTCTTCTTCAATATGATCTTCAGACCAAATCCTTAAAGTATGAAATTGATAGACACCATGCAGTGTTGATTCCTATGTCCACACAGTATCTATCTATCTATCTATCTATCTATCTATATATATATATATATATATATATTAATAAATAAAAAAATGTTCACAATACTCATCTAAACTGATTAAAAGTTTTATGATGTTAATGCTATTCATAGGCAAGATAAAAATTTTAGTCACTTTAGATAGGTACTGTGAACTTTTTATTTATTGATAATTATGGCTTTCATTGACAAATTCTGCTCACCTGGACATATACAGAGTGCGATGGGTAAATTGTCGTCATTTTATATTTTTAATTTTGTGCATTGTTTGTTTTTGTCAACTGTGCAGTATAGTAGGGTCAATTGGGTACAGTTTGTGAGAAAGAGCATCATGACACAATTCAATCCATCAGAGATTTGTAAACGGCATACTGTACTGCTTGGCATTTGTGCTGGAAGCTCCAATACAAACATTTCATGTGTTTGGATGTCAATCTTAGGACAGTGCAGATGATTTGGAAAGAGTTGGCTGAGTCTAATGGTGATTACGAAGGTACGGCAGCTCAGAAAACTCACTCTGATCATTCCGATAAATTTGTTGGTGAGGGCCTCAGACTCAACACAGGGGCCTACATCAAGTGCCTTGAGAAGGTAGTACTGTCCTGGATAAGAGGGTAGCTGCTAGAAGAACTTATGTCTGGCAACAGGATTGTGCACCATGTCACACAAACAGGAGTCTTGGCAGTCAGACAATTTCTGCGACCATATCACCCCTTACACCTAACTCCCTAGACTGCAAGCACCTTGATTATTTTATATAGGGTGCTGTTGAGCAAGAGACAAATAAAACTGCTTGTAACACCAAGGCTGAACTGAAAGCAAGGATTATGACAGCATTCACCAACTTAAACAAGGAGACTGTCCAGGAGAGTTGCAGAAAATTCCGAAGTAGTCTGGAGGCCGTGGTTGAAGCCAATGTTGATTTTATTGAATAAATTTACTCTTTAGTATTTTAAGATATTTTTGTGTAATTTTGGTAAATATATCTGTTAAAATGAGATATCAGTGATTTTCATTTTTGTGTAATTTAGACCACACTGTATCCATCGCAACCTGTGTCTGTATCTCTGTATATATATATATATATATATATATATATATATATATATATTAGTTTATGAAAAACTAGGCAATCTGTATGGGTAAACCTAAGGAGGATAAAATCCAGAGAGCTCAATGTAAATCCAGAGCAAATAATTTAAATAAAAACAGACCACTTTAAGGTTCCATGTAATAAATTATTTCACCACAGCCCTTTTAAAAGGACTGTGGATCATCGAACTTTACTTACAAACAAAAATGAAAAGAAAATTTACACATTTTTGTGGGCTGTATTAAACATATGTAAATTGAGGATGTGAAAAATGAAAATTTGAGTTTTTCATTTTTGTTTTAAAGTCAAGTTCGATGATCCACAGTCCTTTTAAAAGGGCTGTGGTGAAATAATTTTATTACATGGTTTAAAGTGGTCTGTTTTTATTTAAAATATATATATAATCATCATTGCTGGAACTCATTGCCAAGTATTGGGGTTCTCATTGATATTTCCTTCTATGTGAAATGAGTCCTATGTTAGATCTGAAGTGATGCCTGCAGGCGTTTATGGTAGGGTAGGTGGGTTCAGTAAATGGGCAGCTCTGGCTTTTCTTTGGGTTCTCTTCATCTCTTCTATTTATCTTCTGCTTTTTTCGAAGGATGTTGTTTGTTTTTTTTGTTTTTTTTTCATGGACTGCTCTCAGAAAATACTTATATTTAGATGAGTAATATATCAGGTGAGTTTCAGCTGTATCATATCCTACTTAAAAATATTGATAATAATTTGTTTTGGGAGTACCAAGTTTGAAAATACAGAAAATACATAAGTTTCACTTAATGCATGTGAAAAAACATTTATTTTTATTTATAAATAAATCCAGAAGATATAGATATATTTGATTAACACAGTATCCTACATT
>CAHIKZ030005532.1:3235000-3252500 GCA_903632075.3 Acanthosepion pharaonis
TTCAAACCCTCAGTCACGATGACTTGTGATCTTTTGCTAGCACAACTGTCAATGGCTCCCAAATAGTTGCATTTTCCCCAGTTTCACTCACAAGGCTTGGGTCAAACTGTAGTGTGGTTTTCAGACACTTTCCAAATGTGTTGCACACTAGGATTGCCTCTCCATGCTGATATAATCAAGAAGTCATGTTGTAGCATACCTATGGACAATAATGGGTATGTCCCCATTCATATAAATATAGTAGTAAAAACTGTATGTTGGTCTGCAGTTGGAGATTCATTGTGAAATTCACTTGACTCTCTTCTAGCATTTGACTATTTCTTCTAGGTGCCACTGGCAAATATTATATGTGTTGTTCTTGTCCTAAGTATTATCTTTTATTACCAACCTTTATGTGATTATTCTATTCAGTAACCTTCCCTAGGTTACAACAAGTCGCTTTCCTGACAAATTGATCTAGTGAGATTGGAAGTTGGATCTCATGGCTGGAAAGTGAATGTTCTAACCAATCAGCCATGTGCCCATAACTAAAACATACAAAATATTCAAATCCAATGTTGAGTCTACTTCTTAACTAAGATGTACAAAATAGGTGAATCCTAAATTTTCTCCTATAACTATAGCATGCAAAATATGCTAATTTTGAGCCTATCTCTATAACTAAAATGTATAAAATATACCAGTTCATTTCTACACCAAAGACATAGAAATATACCAACTGTCACTGCCAGGTGAAAGGATTTAGTTGAAACATAACTGTATCATTTCTTTTATACATTACTACTGTAGGGCAACCCATGGCTGTAAGGATGAAGAGGAAGGATCAACCTGAATGTGACCAACTCCCGAAGACTACAGTGACAGAATAGGCAAAGATCTACATGATCTTCACAGTCACTGGTGAAAGTGGGCAGTGCCAGTCGGGCTGGTGTAATCAAGATGGACCTTGACAGATCAAGCATCCAATAGCCCGATACAACCAGGTTTGCCAGATCTCACCTGTCTCACTCCCCTTTGAGCCGTGAGGGAGGTGCTTTTGGCCAAGTCTGTGGGCTTCTTCATCATGCAATTGTCCACCAAAATCAAATTCATGCTCTCTTTGATTTACAGCTGTCTCTGCCACTGCCACCAGGGAGGAGAGAAAGGGGATAGGGAGAGTGGATGATGATCCCGATGCTCAGATGGGAACGGGTGATGACAACATTGCTACTATGTGCATTAGTAAAAGCATCTAGACATATATGTGTATGTATTTGTGAATGTATGCATATGTGTGCTGAAGAATCTGTCACCTGCTTATTAAAGGAAAAAATGACTGATAAAGTTTTTTTCTTTTTTTTGTTTTGTTTGATTTGCTTCTTTCTTTATTCATATCAAATGTATTTAATATTGAGTGCAGCTCAGGAAATATTCAGTTCTGTAATGTTAGTTTTGATTATTTATATGTGGCAGGCATTTTATAATATATAATGCCCCGAATGCAATAAAAATGTTTATTGCCAAAATCTTTTGTTATTATTAAAAGAAAAGAGCAAAGGATTTTTTGATTATTAAATTATATTTTTAATCCTTTTTAGAACCTTCAAATTTTTGGTTAAATTTTTTTTCTTGCATCAGCAGGTGACCATAAATTACTATAGAAAATTTTAATGTCTTTTTGTGGTGAAAAACACATTGATTTGGAAATTCTTGCAAAAATCAAATAATTGTTGGATTTTAATGGATTTTCATAAATGAATGAAATTATTTTCGAAATGTTTCTTTTTTTAGAAAATCTTGGTAAAAATATTTCTTTTTACATCTGTTACCCACCACATATTTAATCTCATGAAATTTAAAAAAATTTATTTTTGTATAGCATTGTTTCTATTAGTTATAATCAGAAGTTCTTGGAGAATTTAAATCATTAATTTTTTTTATTAAAAACTGGAACCCATTTACTGAAAATTTAGAATTTTTTTTTGTGTATGTATAAACCTGTTGATTTTTGTAAATATGGATGTCCATACACTACATTATTGGAAAATAAATGTGGTAACTACAGTAAATTTAAAAACAAAATACCTAAAATTCAGTAAAACATAAGATTACTTAGAATATTTTCCTAAATTTTTAAGATTACTGGTGCTCATGTTATATTCAAGTAATTTTTACAGGCATGTACCCCTAGAAAACTTAATTAAATTTCCAGCTGTCAATAGAGCTGTCAGCAATTCATAAAAACACCCACCTCAGTGTAAAAAAAGCTTTTCTGCAATATTTCAAACTAAAAGTAATATTTATTTCAAATCAGATTAATTAAACTTTAAATCAGCTAATTTTTCTTGAATAATATTTCAGTAAATTATATTTTATTTTTGAAATATTTTTTAATAAAGAGAATTACATTGTGTTGCGAGCATTGTAAATATGACTAAAATCAACCATTTTGAACAATTTAAAAACATTCCAATCAATTTAAATTTGTTTTTAAATACAGCAAAGTATTTCACTTATTGGAAATATTAAATTTAATCTATTAGCTTGAATTAAGTCTAAAATAAAGATCTTTCAATTTTAAATATTCATTTTAAACTTTAGGTGTCCCTTTTATTTGGCAGTACCTATATATATATATATATATCATATAGTAATTTGTCAAGCCTAGGATAATCCTCAACAGAATGCAGAAAGCACTGGACGGCCGTTTCATCCTATCTGGAACTCATCAGCAGTGTATATCCCTTATCGAGAATTGAACCTGGACCATTTTGATACAATGCAAGCATTATACCAACTGTACCACAGGCCTCGGTGACAAAGAAGACACACAAACCAGACTTGATTTAGCACCACTACTCTCTGTTCCACAGTGATACTTGTCCAAGTATTCAGATAACCTCGGAACAGTGCCTAAAGAGCCACAACTGCTTTTTGACCCTTAGCCGCTCCATCACAGAGTATTAGCTGGGTCTAGCAAGGATATACAAGTGATTATTTTTGGGATTTAGGCTAATCATATAGTAATTCATTGAGCCTAGAATAATCCTCAACAGAATGTAGAAAGCACTGGATGGCTGTTTCGTTCTATCTGGAATAAATCGGCTATATTACAGTTGGTATGACGTTTGCATTGTATCGAAACGGTCTGGGTTCAATTCTCAATAGTGGATGCACACTGCTGATGAGTCCCAAATAGGACGAAACAGCCGTTCAGTGCTTTCTGCATTCTGTTGAAGATTATCCTAGGCTTGACAAATTAATATATGATATATATATAGGTACTGCCAAAGAAAAGGGATACCTAAGGTTTAAAATGAATATTTAAAAAAAAATTTTTATGCATTTCATATATATATATATAAGAAAGAGAGATTGAGAAACTCATTGAAAACTATTGCTTTGCAATGAGAGGCAAAACCTCAATCAATGTGAAAATTATGAAATAACATATATTTTCCTGGAAATACCAGAACTGTCTCTAGTTAGATTTGAGGAAAAAATTTTTCCATGTCTGAAAGTGATTCTTTGAATTAATCTAAAAATAACTAGTTATTCTGAAACAGAATTTAGCATAGTCCAATTTCTTTTAGGTGCTTATCATAGCATTTTAAAGATTATTTTAGACAGTGTCATCTAAACAGATTTTTGTTTTTGCTTTTAAACTTTTTGATGGGTGGTGGTATGTATTTGTTTTATATGGTTATATAATTTTGCTAAACAATCAAATTTTTGTAGATGAAGCTGTAAAGTAGTAAAATATTCTGTAAAGGAAAGTGCATATCAGTTGGGGATCTTGACTTGAAGGAAGAAAAAAAATATGAGTAATATACCGGGTGGGGGGTGTTGGGTTCTGAACAAAGGAATTATGGGTAGTGGTAACAAAAAAAAAAAAAAATAGGAAAAAGAAGATAATATTAACAAGTACTCATTATTTATTTTTTGAACCGGTGTTCTATTGAGATATATACCGAGAGGACAGTTGAAGTGAAGACAGAAAGGAAAGAAGAATGAAGTTCAACAAAATAAAAAAGATTTTTTTGCTACAACCAGTTGTCCTGTTTCAGTGGTTGGAATGAAAACAGGAAGGAAAAAAGAAGAAAAGGATTTTTTTTTTGTTATAATTTTCTTTTGATAGACTGCAGAGTCATTCTGTTTTAGTGAAAATGAGAAAAAGCACATGAAAACTGTTCCTGAAATGACATAATCAAATGTTAATTTGTCACCAGAGCAATCAGATTGCGAGCATTTTGATCTTTTTTGTTGATAGCTACAAAAAAATATCATTAGTATGATAATGTTTGCTTTGCTATCATTATCAGTAACTCCATTGTAATGCTTGTTATTGCTATGAGAAGCAGCATTATAATATTATCATTATGAGAAGCCAAATTATAATGCTTGCTATCATTATGAGTAGCAGCATTATAATGCTTGATATCATTATGAGTAACAACATTATAAAGATTGCTATCATTATGAGTAGCAGCATTATAATGCTTGCTATCATTATGAGTGGCTGCATTATAATGCTTGCTATCATTATGAGTGGCTGCATTATAATGCTTGCTATCATTATGAGAAGCCAAATTATAATGCTTGCTATCATTATGAGTAGCAGCATTATAATGCTTGCTATCATTATGAGAAGCAGCATAATTTTATTGTCATCATTCTCCTTTTCAATTTAGGAGGGTCACAGTCACTTTCTTTGATAGAGTATACTGTAGAGGCCTTCTATGGGAAGTTGGTTAACATAGAATGAATTCTTCAGTTAAGATCACTTTTCTCACTTTACACACAGTCACACACATTAATGTTTCTAAAGCCAAAGTGTGTTAAAATAATTATCTTGTCAATAAGGAATTCTTTTCACATTGCATATCCCAAAAACTTAGAATTATAAAACATTGTTTGGAAAGTGTTGTTATAATTATGGAAATGGAATAAAACCTGTTCAAATGTAAAAAAAAAAAAAAGTTTATTTGTCATGAACATAAAATTAATTATTAACAATGATAAAAGCCAAATATGAAGCTAATTGTTTTATTCCTTATTGATAGAATAAAAAAGAACATCTAAATCAAATCTCACTTGTAATGACATTTTTTTTTAATTGTTCACTCAGTACAAGGCCCAACAGTCACTCAAGGAAGAGTGTTACTAAATGAGGTTGTTGTATGAAAATAAAAGGAAGACTGCAAATTATGGGGATATGCAGGATAGATAACAGTTGACCCTAGATTTGAAGATTGTAGTGATCAGGGAAGCATTGTACTGGTTCTTGGAAAGATGTTGTCCAAATGGAACTTCCTTTTTACTGATTGAATATAAAGGGACATGGTGAGCAGTCAGTGGAATATGGTAGATTTTATATATTCCCTGCTCTTACAATAAGGCAAAGTAATCATTGCAAATCTTGGCGAATGAGTGAAGAGTAAAATACTCTGATTTGGTCAATAGAAAGTGTGTCCTGACAATGCAAGCCAACATGTTGTAAAATAAACTTAGACAAAAATCAAATCATTACATTGGTAATGGGGTGTGTGGGTAGTGTAATGGTTATCAGTCTGGAAAGTGGAATTGGTGAGCCAAGTTCAAATTCCAGATTAATCTGTTGTTTGCTTTCATACAAATTCCCTCCAGAAAGGCATGATTCAACCACTTCTCCTGCCAGCTATGGGAAACATTGCAGGGTAGATTAGGCTCACTAGCCTTGGGTGACAACTGGTAAAAGACATCTCTGAATTTCAAGCAATGGAGAATGTAGCAGGAAACCAAACCAGTATATTTCTTAAGAATACATGCTAATTTACTAATTATAAAACGCAGATTGTGTGTGTGTGTGTGTGTACATTTATATATTGGATCAGATTTCCTACTTTTTCAACCGATTTCAACAAAACTTCACAGGACTACATAAAATTACCTTGCGGTGTTTCTGACAGCACCAAAAATTGGAAAAACGCAATTGTTTTTGCACGAAATGAATTTGAAAACATGATAAAACATGATTCTGTCGCCAGAATGAAAGGGGGACAAATCATATCGAGTTATACTTATTATAAAACCCAGGTTGTCTGTGTGTGTGTGTGTGTGTGTGTGTGTGTTCATTTATATATGGGATCGGATTTCCTACATTTTTCAACCGATTTCAACAAAACTTCACTTTTTTTTTGTGGCAGGTAGTGTTTCTTATTGTCTTGCACACTTTTTTTCTTTATTTTTACATTCAGAATGCTTTAAAAATTCCATTTACGAGACAATTGTTTATAATAAAATTCTATTCAATCGGTAGACTCATAACGATTGAAAATAATGTTTTTGTTTGGGTTTGGGTTTGACCAATTTGTAAAAAAAAAAACAAAAAAACAAAACACTAATTAAGACATGTGTGTCTGTCAACCTTAAACAATAATCTTTGTCAATTTTATTTTTCAGTCTTTATGATGGTCGATACTTGATCTATCTCTTACTGTTACATCCCTGGGCAATGCTGGGCTCTACTGCTATTAATAAATAAAAGAAATTTAAGAAGAGTCATAATCACTTACCTCCTGAAGGAACATAACATTAAAAAAAACTAGTCATATCAATATTTATTGAATTTGACACCTTGATATATACATTTAATTGGATCCTTAAAACACTTTATTTTCAGTTCAAACCTATCAGAAATTTTTTTCATTTAGAATTCTAGACATTTTTCCTAACAGTAAAGAAACATTTGATATACAGTGCTAAATATGGAAATCAAAGAAAAACAATCTCTCTCAAACATATTTATATTTACCTGACATCTTGAAATCTTGAGATAATGCGTTATTTCATCATAAAGCATGAAATATTTTTCTTTCTCATATTTATTGAAATAAATTCAATTTCAAAGATATTTATTTTTTTGACTAGTTTGAACTACCAAGAGGAAGAATTGAACCCCTGTGCTTATAACCTATAGTACAATTTTTCATCCATTGAGCTACTAGTTATTTTCCCAGTGATGGTGGTTTAATTTTTTTTTGAATGTGCATTTTTTTTTTAAATATTTATTTTACAGCTGGAAAACTTTTTTTTCTGTTTTTGCATTGCTGTCACAATTCTGACAGAAGTCATTTTTGTGGAGTAGGGTAGGAGGAATCATTTGGAGGTCAGTGATTATTTACAAAAGATTGTGCAAAGTTCATGAAATTTAAGAATGGTCTCTTAGGGATCCTATTTTTGGTTGCCAACTTCAAATTTTGAAAAATGCAGAATTTACTCATTTGACAAGGCATTCTGGGATATGTATCCATATCTGGTCATTTACAAGTTTTTTTACAAGTTTTTAAGTGTAGATATCTAGCCACATTTACTAAAGTGTTCTTTATTTTTTGTGTATAATACTACAACATGTTTCTGAAACTAAAAACACAGAATAAATTACATCCTTGAGTATAATACAACCCCATAGTACAACCATCCCTATGTAAATTATTATTGAAAAATTGTACTATATTATCTATTAAAATCTCAATGTCATATCCACAAATTTAGCAAGTCAAATTTTCATGATTAGGTTTCTGAATACCTTCGTCAAGTAGTTACAAAGTGTTTCTGGTTTTTAGTCATAATATTTGTGTGAATAAGCTTGTTCAAATAACGATAAGACTGTAATGACTGTGGTGGAAATCTATGAAAAGATCACAGTAACCTTCTTGTTCTTTGCTAAAGTTTTCCACTAAAAAGAAGTAGAAGGATCATATTGAATCAATTGCTAGATTCACTACTAGGAAAGTTTGTTCATTATGTTGCATTAGAAAATGTTTCTCACCAGAATCCATCTTGTATGCCTACCTATGTTTCTTGCTAGAATCCATCTTATATGCCTACCTATGTTTCTTGCTAGAATCCATCTTATATGCCTACCTATGTTTCTTGCTAGAATCCATCTTATATGCCTACCTATGTTTCTTGCTGGAATCCATCTTGTATGCCTACCCATGTTTCTTGCTAGAATCCATCTTGTATGCCTACCCATGTTTCTTGCTAGAATCCATCTTGTATGCCTACCCATGTTTCTTGCTAGAATCCATCTTGTATGCCTACCCATGTTTCTTGCTAGAATCCATCTTGTATGCCTACCCATGTTTCTTGCTAGAATCCATCTTGTATGCCTACCCATGTTTCTTGCTAGAATCCATCTTGTATGCCTACCCATGTTTCTTGTTAGAATCCATCTTGTATGCCTACCCATGTTTCTTGCTAGAATCCATCTTGTATGCCTACCCATGTTTCTTGCTAGAATCCATCTTGTATGCCTACCCATGTTTCTTGCTAGAATCCATCTTGTATGCCTACCTATGTTTCTCAAAAGAATCCATCTTGTATGCCTACCGATGTTTCTCAAAAGAATCCATCTTGTATGCCTACCTATGTTTCTTGCTAGAATCCATCTTGTATGCCTACCGATGTTTCTCACCAGAAGCTATCTTGTATGTCTATCATTCTTCCATGCATTGAATATTGCTTGCCATATCTGGTCTGATGCTTCTGCTATGTATTTAGAGATTCTTGATAAAATTCAAAGAAGAACTGCACTGTTACTTGTCCTGACCTGGCATCCCAGCATCACCGATTTTTTTCCACTGTCAAAATATAGATTCAATGTGCCTTTTCTATAAATACTTTCATAGTAATTGTTCTAATGAGCTTTCTTCTTTGATGCTTAGACTTATGAATTTAAGTGCAGTACTAGATTGACTGTTAGGTCTCATCATTTTACAGTTGAAATGGTTAGATGTAACCATAGGTTCTATGCTAACAATTTCTTCTTGCTTGTGGAACTCTATTCTGGCTTGCTTTTTCTGTCAACTCTGATCTATTCAAAAGTTTAAATGCAATGTCAATCAATATCTTCTGTCTTCTTAATTCTGTTATTTTATTGTTCTCTCGCATTAATAATGTTTTCTTTTTCTCATATTCTTTTACACTCAATAACCCCCTTCCATTTTAGTGGTTTTATTGTCTTGCTTAGGATGAAATGATTAAAAAAAATTGCTTAGAACAGGTATGTCAAACTGAACGTCCCCTAAGGGCCACATGGTCACATATGTGTTGTTATGAGGGCCACACATGACAACCAGTTGTGCACATTGCATGTAATTGGAGTAATTTAATAAAATTTATTGCAGAATATTTTTGTTACTTAAATTTAGAAACACACAAAATGTTTTAGCAGGATTCATATATATAAAGTAATGAAGTAGTTTGATAAAAAAAAAATAAAATTTAACCAACAACATATACTTGCAGTTTGTAACAGCAACAAATACATTATTAAAAATTACAACAGTTTAAAACTGAACATTTATTTGCTATTATTCAGTCAGTTTTAGTTTGTTTTTGTTTTTTTTTTATCCTGAGGCTTGACTCATATTTTTGCTGACAATTTTTGGTATGTTTGGTTGAAATGTCTGTGCAATTCTGACTTTGTTCAGAGATGACAAATGTTGATCAGTTTACCTTGTTCTCTGAGAAGGTTTTGTTGATTTCTGAAGTTTTTAAAATTTCCAGGCAGGTATTTCTACTTCAAGATACTTTGCTCCAAGTGTAGAATCCAACTGCATTTCTAATAGTACCATCTGCTGGATTTCTTCTGCCATGGCAACTTCAAAGGTAAATGGTGCTGAGAGCAATGCAAGCTTATGTTCAAAAGATAAGAAATCACTAAATCTTTTCTGAAATTCCTTCAATCAAAAATTCCAGGTGACTGTTATACTTAGCAAAGCTCAGTATAGTCTCAGTATTGGCAGTGTTTTTCAGCTGTTTGCACGTAGGAAAATAAACTAAATTTTCATTTGACAACTGTGACTTCCATAAGCTTAGTTTTGTAATGAAGCACTTGATGTCATCATACAACCAAGTGATAAGTTTGTTTTTTACCTTGTACTTTCAAATTAAGATCAGTTAATTGTGCTGTAATATCCACAGCCTGATGTTGGAGCCAACTTTCATCTTTGATTTCATCTCCAAAAATTTAATTATTTCTTGTCTCAAAAAAAGAATCTTTTCAGCACTTTGTGACATGACAACCAGCGGACTTCTGTGTGGAATGGAACGATGGTGAACTGATTATCCATATCTTCCAACAACTTGATGAGAGTATGGCCTCTGATATAGTTCAGTGTCTTTGTGACCAAGCTAAGCCCATGATCCAATTTTTAAATTTTTGAACACAAATTTTGCTGATGAGTAATACAGTGAAAATGTGTAAATTATTAATCTGGATGCAAGTTTTCTAGTTTTCTTTGTAACTTGGCAGCAACACCATTATGTTTACCAACCATATTCGCAACACCACCAGTAGGTAAGAATGCAAGTTTACTAAAATCAAAACTATGCTCCAGCAGAACCTGCTCAACACTATTTACATTATTCGGACTATTGCCATATTTATCACAATGTTTCAGCCGTTGTATGCTCCAGCCTTCTTTAGGTGGTTGGAATGTCAAACTGAACCCTTTATTTCGCTCACTTAGGTAGACTGTTCTAGTGCCATGTATAATGAATGTCAGTTATCTCCTGTTAATTCCCCTTTCCAAGTTCTCCACCACCTTAACGAGGTATTGAACTCACACTCTTTGGGTCCTGCCACTGGATCTAACACCTTTATCCACTGTGCCATGTGTCCTTTGCTTCTGGAACTCTCTTCTGGTTTCTTGCTTTCATGTCAACTTTGATCCTCAAAAATTTAAATACAAGGTCAATTGTCATCTTCTGTTTCCTTGACACCAGTTCTTTTATTGTCCTCTCTCCTTAATAATGTTTTTTTCTCAGATCCCTTCACTATTAGTGATTTTATCACTTTGCTTAAGGTGAAACGATTAAAAAAATATCCTGTTCTGCCAACCATTTACACAAGCTCAGGTTGGTTATACACAGCTTTCCTCGTTCCCTCAATATGTCCTGTGAGTGTCAAATTTTCTAATCTCTCTTTTCTCATTATGTTCCCCAAGAAATTTTTCTGATTCTAAGTGTTCTTTTTCTTTCTATTTTCCTTAAAAGAGTTACATAGACTCTGGTTTTCATACACACACATTTGTTAAAGAGGAAATGTTAGTCTAAATACAGTTAATCAATGATATTTATTTATGCATTTATTTGTGTATAGAAAGGGAAAACTTATTTTTTAAAGCCAGAATTCTGAGTCCCCTTTCTTTTTTCAGGCTAATTATGATGGCCTCAAGTATAACATATGATGCAAGGCCACAGTATGTTCAGTGAAGATCAAGTATAATGTAATTCAGTTTGTATATCACAGCCATGTCATGCTGTAAGTGGGATGAAAATAGTAATTTATGTGGAGACGCTTTTAAAAGTTAAAGAAAAAATTCATTTTTTCACGTCTCCGTTTCATGTCTACATTTATAGTAAAAATCAGGGTTCATTTGTGAGACTTAAAGCTTCCTTGTTTCTTACATGCTCAGTCCTTGGTATTCTCAGCATTCTTCCGTAAAACCACATCTCTGTTGCCTCAAATCTTCTTTTCATCTGTGAGGAAATTATCAAGCATTTATTTCTATATGGGAGGACTGATATTACATAGCAGTTGAACACACTTTTCTTAGTTTACTGGGATAGAGCATATCGATGAAGTGGTTGAAACTTTGGCAGTTTACTAACTTTATTTTTTAACAAGCAGCATGGCCTGTCGTTGCCCATGCTTGATTCAAAAATCGTACGATTCATACAGCAATCGCTATCACTTGACTTAAAATATTTTTGCCCTTCCTTGCCTTTAAAGGAGTGCCCTTTGTCGTGCTGATGTTGCTACATGCCTTACTTCTTGCCTATCTCACACTGCAAATTTTTTCTAAGCTCTATACAATACATTAAATCTGTTACGAAAAAAGAACTAAACAAAATGAATACAAAACGATCAGCTTTAAAAAAGGACTCATAACTGGAAAAAACCGAATGAAAAAAGAATGTTAACAACAAATACTTTTTCACACCCAACCCAGTTCTGCGGAATCAGGATCAATGTTGACTCTCTCATTCACTGAAAAGATTATAAATATTTAAAAACTGCTGCCTACACTCAGCAAGGATTCTCGTTTCTACTGCAGCTGCTGTTGAAGCCTTGCTGTCACATTTTTCTTTATTAACAGCTCCCATATCATATTTATTTCTGTGTTAGGTATACTAAGCCTAGCATATGTGCTGATTCTTTCAAATGTCTGACTCTTCAGTGTTGTTCTCTGTCTGGTACTTTTACTTCATTCCACATGATTTGATGACTACTCTTTTTTTCTCCATCATCATCATCCTTCAACCTCTCTTTGGTTGATCTAAACTAAATACATGATCAAAATAAATTCTTTCCATACATGATCAGCCATGCCTGAGCGAGCGAATGAGCCAATTGGAGTAAAGTGCCATGCAGATTTAAATTTTTCCCACTTGTGACGAATGCAGCTATCAATTTTTTTTTTTTTTTTTGCATGCTAGCATGCTAGTTAACATTTGTGTCAGTCAGCTGTTGGCTCTTACGCTGGCCAATAGAATCTTCCTGCCTATTTGTGGCAGCCAGCTATAGGCTCTCACTCTGGCCAGTACAAAATGGCCGCAAACTACATGAAAACTGCCGTAGAAGCATGAAAAATTCGATTATTTCCACTATCAATAGGAGTTGCGAAATCCAAAGTCAGTCCTGGCCTTCCCGCTAACTTGGAGCATGTGCATGTAAATTTTGGTGCAAATCCGTCGAAAATTGCGGCCGTGCATCGTTACACACACACACACACACATCCTGCCTTTTATAGATAGAGATTCGTTGATGTATGTGGAGGACATCATTGTATTGTACTTTTTGTGATACAGAAGCAAAAGATGCTGTAGATTTGTCTGTTCAACGGCTCTTCACAGATTCTTTTACTTTATTATCTGTGAATTTCCATCCATTTTTGGAAAGATAGTAGAGTGTGGTTTCTCATTGTTTTCTCCACTGTTTAAATTCAGAGTTTTCCTTCTCTTAAATTGGTTGCTATCTGAAACTAGAGAATCCAGTTTATCATGCTATTCAACTCATGGATAGGAGGAGAAGTGATGGATTCATGCCTTTCCCAAGAGTATTAATGTAAAAGTGAATACAACAGACCAGTCACGAATTTGAACTTCACTTGCTGATTCCATTTTTTATGATAAACATTATGCTATCGTAAAATGACATTTTTTTTTTTTTTTTTTTTTTTTATCTTATCCAAGTATCATTTCTAAAAGAAACTAATTAATAACTATACTGAAATAATGAACATTTGCAAGTGACAAATTTGATTTAAATGTTGAAAGTAGCTTGAGCACCCCTTCTTCTTAACTATCAGTGCTTTGAAAGACATAATACCAATGAAAGATTCTGTTGGGTTCTGCATTAAAATAGATCAGATAAAGTCATTTCATAGAAAATGTTCTGTTAATGAAGACAAAAAGATTTGTATATTTTATCATCAATAATTTTCTTTATTTTATTCTCTTTTTTCTAAATTTTATTTATAAAATGTCATGCAGATAGCAGCAAAATATTCTCAACATTAATATTTCCTTGTTCTCAATTAAATACTCCAGTATATTTTCTAGAATGGCATTATCAATTTAAAAAATTTTTGTTTGATATCAGGTGGGATCAAATGATCTAGAATTTTGACTGGTAATGTAAAGTTGTTACTTATTCTCGTTTTCTTTTAAATGCTTTCTTTATAGAAAGAATGTATAAAAAGCATTTTTTCTGGATAAATTTCTTGAAATATAGCAACTGCTGAAATAAGTGAGAGTTCTTTGCAAAATACCATCTTTGAATCATATCTGAAAAAATATTTTAAATGACATTGAATATTGCTATAGCCAATATTATTTGGACAGGATATGGAACTATGACGTGATCCTATACCATTTAGAAGTTTGTTCGTACGTACAGAGTTTGATCAAAAACAAAGTGACATTCAAACATTTTGTAAACTAATACTCAAAGATTGTCATCATTTATTGATAAAAAAAAATTGGTATTGATTATGAGTTTTGAAGTTGGTAAATTTAATGTTTAATTGTGAAACACACAGACATAAAATATTGAACTAAGATGGCTCTCTTTCAGGTGGTCTACAAATAAGATGTTATAATTAGGATTCTATTAATTTAAATTTTAACGACTTAATCCACTTGTTGTATCCTTAAAGAGGTTACAAACAGACAAAGGTGGTACTTGAGTGAAGGAACAGTAACATATAGATGAAAGAAGAGAGGTTTATTGTAAAAGTGAATACACTACTGAAAGACAGGGAACTGGGTGGCAGGCTAGTAATTCCCAAAGCAAACCTCCAGGTATATCCTGTGCTCACCATATATAGCTACTGATATAGTCCACATAGGCGACAGGGAGTGTGGGACATTCCATTACAACACCATTTGATCTAAGTCTTGTAAATATTGAGTTGTAGTGGCTTAATGTTGATTCAGTTGAAGTTCTTTTGAATCGGCTCCTTCTGGATTTTTTAACAATTTTGACGTTGCTTCATTACCAAATAAACTAAGAAGCTGAATTATTGGCAAGACAATGAAATCAGGCATGGCTGATCATGTATGGAGAGAATTTATTTTGATCATGTATTTAGTTTCGATCAACCAAAGAGAGGTTGAAGGATGATGATGGAGAAAAAAAGAGTAGTCATCAAATCATGTGGAATGAAGTAAAATTACCAGACAGAGAACAACACTGAAGAGTCAGACATTTGAAAGAATCAGCACATATGCTAGGCTTAGTATACCTAACACAGAAATAAATATGATATGGGAGCTGTTAATAAAGAAAAATGTGACAGCAAGGCTTCAACAGCAGCAGCTGCAGTAGAAATGAAAATCCTTGCTGAGTGTAGTCAAATGGCAGCAGTTTTTAAATATTTATAATCTTTTCAGTGAATGAGAGAGAGAGAGAGTGAAGTTCTTCTTGTTCCATGTAGTGTATAAAGCCACAGCCTCCTCACATGTGCTTCTACTGGAGTGTCTGCCAACTAAGGCTACAGCGTCCAGTCTTCCCTGCTATTTAACCTATGGCTGCGGTGGAGGAGAAGTAAGCAATTAAGACATTTGCTAAGAGTATTTGTACAAAAGTGAATGCGACAATCTCAGTTGAAGTTTAAACTGAACTACCAATCCCACTTACTGTACCAATAATCACTACACTGTGTGCATGTGCATTTTTTTTTTTTTTATTAGTGAATAGACAGGTATAAAAAGTGAGATTTGAAACTAGTTTACTGTATGATTTAATAAAAGCATTTCTGCATATAAATATATGACAAAGATCTTTTTGTTCATGCACCTGTTTTGTGTGGTGAATGAATTGCCTTTTCCCTCCCATTTGCTATTGCTTGGCTTGGTTTGTACTTCCCTTTCTTTGGTTGTAGATGATAATAGTTATTCTGTTCTTTGTTCTTCTTTATGTTCATCTTTTGGTTTATTTTATATCCCTTTATTTCTTCTTTCAACACCAATGCATTTCTTTAAACAGAGTTTAGTGAGGTAGCAGTACTCATTATTTTCAGGCTTATGGCCACATGACATTGAAACACTAGTTCCTGTATGATCACCGAAGTTAAGTAACATCAAGCCTAATCATCACCTAGATGGGTGACCACTAGGGAATACCAGGTGCTGTAAACTTGGATATGTGGTTGGTGGGATGGATAATGGCTCAGAATTGTAAATTGGAAAGTTGAGTTCAAATTTCCATTGGGTCTATTATATTCACTTATGTGCAAATCTCCTTGGGAAAGGTATGAATCTGCTTTTCCTCACTCCAGCTATGGTGTATATAGTAAGACATGTACACTGAACCATTATTATCTTCAAAAAGGAAGGTTATTATGTTATAGAGTTGTTTCCTGGCTTTAATAACATGCACAAGTTTGATAAGCCATAGAAAATGAATGAATCAATGATTATTTTACCACTACCCACAATTGATTTATTCTCTCATGATTATCTATTTTTTCACATGTCTGGTTTTTAGCATTAATTTTTTATTTAAGACTAGCAGTAGAGCCCGGCGTTGCCCGGGGATGTAACAGTAAGAGATAGATCAAGTATCGACCATCATAAAGACTGAAAAATAAAATTGACAAAGATTGTTTACGGTTGACAGACACACATGTCTTAATTAGTGTTTTTTTTTTTTTTTTTTTTATGAATTGGTTAAACCCAAACAAAAACATTATTTTCAATCGTTATGAGTCTACTGATTGAATAGAATTTTATTATAAACAATTGTCTTGTAAATGGAATTTTTAAAGCATTCTGAATGTAAAAATAAAGAAAAAAGTGTGCAAGACAATAAGAAACACTACCTGCCAAAAAAAAAAGTGAAGTTTTGTTGAAATCAGTTGAAAAATGTAGGAAATCCGATCCCATATATAAATGAACACACACACACAAACAACCTGGGTTTTATAATAAGTATAACTCGATATGAGTTGTCCCCCTTTCATTCCTTGAAAGCGATGCCTCTTAATAGTGTTTTCAAATTGATTTCATGCAAAACAATTGTGTTTATCTAATTTTTGGTGCTGTCAGAACCACCACAAGGTAATTTTATGTAGTCCTGTGAAGTTTTGTTGAAATCGGTTGAAAAATGTAGGAAATCCGATCCAATATATAAATGTATAGACACACACACACACAATCTGGGTTTTATAATAAGTATGATTTATTTTAACATTTGGTCTTTTATTTACACTATTTACATGTGGACTATTGTCCTCATCTATCTGTTGTTATCATAACATTTTAGCCATTGTACCCTCCAGGCTTCATCAGCTGTATGTCAATCTGGATAACTCAACTATTGTCTTGTACTGGATTAAAGCATTGGTTTATGAATTTGGAGACATATTCATTGTGAATTCAGTCCCTGGGTTAGGCAGTGTGTGCTTGGATTCAGTTGAAAATGGGCAAGCAATAACTAAGCAGCACTAAAAAATATGATCTATATAAGATATCCCTAGATATGGGCAGTGGAAGAAGAACAGTCTACCCCCATAAATTAAATAATGGGTTTAGTTTGGAATTCTCTGTAGGTTACCAGGATTGGTATACACCTTATGAAGGTTGGCGGGCACAAGAGCCAAAACATTGTGATAACAAGAACAAAGATGAGGACAATAGTCTGCATGTAAATAGTGTAATGATAACTCCACATCCCAGAAATTCAGACAGAAATTTGGTCTCTTGTTTTATCAGATTTTAATAAAGAAATTATAGGGTTTATGTTTTCTGCTGATTTGTAGTGGGAATCAATTGCTAAGTTTGCAACTAGGAAAGTTGGTTCATTGCATCAAGCTAGACAAATTTTCTCACCAAAATCTATCTTACATATAAGACTACCATTTGTCCTTGATTTGAATATTGCTGCCATATCTGGTCTGGTGAGCTTGCTATATATTTAGAGATTCTTGGTGAAATCCAAAGAATAATCTGTAATGTTATTGATCCT
>CAHIKZ030005532.1:3257500-3300000 GCA_903632075.3 Acanthosepion pharaonis
TTTATTTCTTTTTTTTTTTTTTCGAACTTCTTTACATATTCATAAGGTAACAATGAAAAAGAAAATGAAAAAAACAGGTTTCTTGTTCACCTTTCAATTTGATGCTACTTCAAGTCTCTAGACTGTATGATTGTTTCTGGATTAAATTCTTAATTTATGATTCTAGTTTAGATAACATTTCCAAGTATCGTCTTTCCCGCTATAGTAATTATTCCCAGATTATTACAGACTGGGATTGAATATGAATCAATCAGTTTAATTGGCTGTAGTCCAGAATTTGAGCTTGGGTTTAATAATCTCTTTGTGAGTTCAAATCTCTGTGAGACCAAATTCATTTCTGTCTTATTTGAAAAGCATGTTCTGATGGTGTAATGATAAGCTATTCAGAGGGAGAAATCACTGAACCATGTTCAATCTCTAGCTATATTTACTTTCTTACAAATCTCCTTGGGAGAGGTATGAGTCCATTTCTTCTCCCTCCTCCAGTAATGGCTTAAATGGTTGTGCACACTGGGCTCTCTAGCCATGGTTGGCATCCAGTCTAAAAGGACAACAATGAATTCAAAACTGTATTTAGTCCTGGTGTAACACATTATATGCAACCCTCAACATGATCATGGAGTTCACGATGATTGTATAATCTCAACTGAAATCAGTCTATGACTACATCAGTAAATTATCATTAAAAAAATCCCTCAGACTAAAAACAGTGTTTCTTTTATTTTAATGAATTCATTGATATTTTTTTGTTTTTTGAGGCATAATTACAATGTGGATATTCATGATACAACTCCACAAAGCCATCATAGTAGGTCATTTAGTACTTTTACTGCTGTGAACATACTTTTATGAAACTTACATTGCTGGCTATCTATCTATCTATCTATCTATCTATCTATATATATATATATATATATATATATATATATATAATGTTTAACTTCAAAGTAGAGGTAGAGTCTGTGGTTTTTAAATATGCACTTGCTGAATTTTCCAAAGGCCTGATGAGTAGATTTGATGAGGTGTTCAGTGTCTCTTTTGCATGTCCCATATTGTAATAGAGTGCTCCCAAATATTTACCTCATAATTATGCAATACTTATTTCAATTAACTGCATTACTTAGAATGATTACTTCACTACTTATGTAAATGTAAAAGTGTCTTAGTTGACTATATTATAAGTGACAGCTATAAAAAGGCACTGGTGATTATTTACAGCTAATTTGTTTAAATATTGCACTAATTATTGTTTGCATCACATGGCAATAATTGTAAGTAAATGATGCCCTAAAATAAGCAACCGAGTAATTTTAAGTTCTCAGAATATTAGTGTCTATTTAAATTTCTGTTTTTGTTTGATTTTAATATCTCCAATTTGTCGCTTGCATCTTAGGAATGTCAAAATCAAGTTTAATAAATAAGTTGATATATAATTAATAATAACACTATGAGGGGTGCTGAAAAGCTTTTTGTCTGACCTGTTTCCCCAAATTTCACCAACTGACTAAGCATCAGAATTTTGTGGGGTGGAGTCAAGAACATTTCAGCTTCCCCCATGCTTGCATAAATAGCAACATTAATTTATCAAGGTGACAATCTGTCATTAATGTAGTGATGATGATAATGACCCCTTAAATTGACACTGGGTAATTGTTATTTTGGTTTCTGGTTCTTAATAACAAGTTATTCAGTGGACAGTTAATTACAGGAGTCACATTTTGTTGAGTTGAAAAGGTGCTCTGCTTGAATGTAATGTATGTTTACAATAAAATACAGACATGATGTGCCTTCCAGTCTCTTGAGGAATACAATGATAGCCAATTGCAAATCTTTTATTTTGCTGTTTATAAACATTGAGTTTCATTCTCCTTCATTTTTTTTTGTGGGGTGGGCTATGAAGATTTTATTGCCCTTTTACCCAAATGAGTTTGTTTATCTGGCTGGGTGGGATGCTTATACTTGGCTTGTCAATCCAGTTGGCTAATTCTTTTCTCATTCCACAAAAAAAAGGTAAAAAAAATATAAAAAACACAACTTGTAGAATTTTTGTTCTTGAAGTTCCTGAAAGTCTTCTGGAATCAGTCAAGAGAAAAAATGGATTGATTGATTTTATGGCTAAAGGGCTTCATTATTCATAATGATCAACGCAATTTTTAACTTTTTTTTTTTTTTCATGAATTGGAATTAACTTTTTTTTTCTTTCCTTTTTTTTTGCAGCTTTTAGTTCAATCGATAAGATTTTCAGATCTCATATTATGAAAGAAGGTTATATGAATACAATTCTCTGTCATGGATTTTTTATAAGTTATAGCTTCTAGAGCCAATTAGAAAATTGATTATATAGATATTTACTAACTTTAGCTTAGTCACACTACCAGGCTAAATGAGTAGGATACATGTCAGGATTTAGTTGTATACTAGTATAAAAGATATTCTCTGTGTCTTCTATCCAATTCTTCCTCATCTTTATTTAGGATATATAATAATTCTGGTATTTCTACATGTCTTTGCTGGCAATTTTCACTGCTTATCTGAATTTTTTTATCTGCCACATAACTTATTTCCAATTGAATTCTGAAATGTATCCACAGGAAGGAGGTATGTCTATGGGATCACCATTATGCCCAGAAATGGTGAACATATACATGCAGTACTTTTAGGAAATTATATTGTGATCAATACCACTGAGACCAGGATATACATCAGTTGAAGAGAGTAAATGCAATTCACTATGAAAAAAGAAATGAATAGTGAATTATCCTTCCAGGTTTGCTAATAATCTATACAAAAGATGGTTTCAGTTATATCCATCTACCATAAATAAACTAAGCATCTTGACTAAACAACCATGTGCTGCTTGCAACATTGATCACAACACAAGTTGATATGATACTTTATGCAATTCACTGTGAAAAATATTTGAATAGTGAATTAACCTTCTTGGTTTACTAATAACCCAAGCAAAAGATTATTTCAATGATATCCACCACAAACAAACATTTAATATCAGTAATAATTTTAACCATCCAGGCAGTACAAAAATGAGGGAGCATATGCTGCATAAAACACTGAGCACAAAACACATATGGAATAATCCAGGTATTTGAGAATGAGAGATGGCCAATATGAAAGACATTTTCCAAAGAAATAAGTACTCTACAACTATATTACCAGAAACAACCACTAACAGATGCATGGGCTGAGAAAACAATAAATAATCTGTTTATAATCCTTCTATCCATAGATATTATAGTATAGAAGATACAGAAAATATATGATCCAACATCATAACATTATTAAAACATTGTTTCATGCTATGTAAACATCTCACCAATGAAAGAAAACATGATTAAGAACTGTGTATTCAGCAAACCATGCCAATGTTGTTGATTACAAGGGAAAAACTAGCCAGACCCTAAAAATAAAACTTGAAGAAAGCCAAAAAACTGTAATCTGTGGGTATTCTGTTTTGTGATGTTAACGAACACTCGTTGTCACTTTTGTAATGCCAACTAATACTTGTTATCACTTTTGTAATGCTTGTTGTAGCAGAGACTTTGTAATCACAAATACAGCTGTCTTACGCCGTTGAACAATGCTGTTGTCAGATGCCTTCAAATAGCACTCACACTAATGGTACTTGCTTGACAATACTCACTTGAATAATAATCCGTATAGTGATCCAAATAGAGAAATAGTATAGTGAACAGAGTAGAGAATAGCAGTTCGTATAGTAATAGAGGTTAGAATAGAAATGCAGATCTGAATAGTAATAATGATCATTTAGATATCATGTGACTATCGACTTATGTATTTCCTCTACGGTCACATGGTCTACTTAATTCAATAATGGAATCATCTGTGTTTGCTCACTGGTGATTTATGTTCAAACTCAAGTGTCGGCAGCGGCACTTTATTCCTATATAACAACTTTAAAATCAGGCATGGCTGACTGTGTGTGGAGGGAAAGACAAACACACTAAACATTATAGAACAAAGTCAAAATAATCAACAAAGGAATTGAAGAAATCCACACATATATTGTGTTTAGTTCAATAGTTTGTTGGGATAATGATGGAACAAGCAATGAATTTAAGATTCCTAAAGTAGAACCCAAGAATTGGGACCATTGATGAAGTTCTATGGATTCATTTGAATTTCATGGATTCACGACATAGGTCAATAAAAGACTATCTTAATTACCCACAGGTGAAAATACTTGGCTGTGATGTATATAAGAGGGAAAAGCAATATTCAGTATTGCAGAACACAACAGTGGTGGATGGTTCTTGGTGAAAATCACTTTTTTATTTCTTAAATACCATGCCATTTGAAAATGTAGGCAATTATCGCTTTTTCTTTATTATCTGTGATTTGCCATGGCTTCTTGGAAAAGATAGAAATGGGGAAACCACTTCACTTTCTCCATGATTTTGAATTTACAGTAGTCCTTCTCCAAGACTGGCTGCTAGAAAGCTTGGTTCTTAATGTTATTTAAACCATAGCTTGAATTGTCACCTGACAGTAACTAATAGTCCTTTTAAGAACATTGTGATTCATATTTTCATAATTACCAATTGACAAATTATCTTATTAGGATGAAAAAGTTTTGATTATATGTTGAGTATACTCATTGTAGTGTTTTAACAGAGAACATAAAATGTGGCACTGAAATCCGAAGATGCATTGGAATGGATTAAGTGCCTTCCAAAAGCTAAGCAAAGTATTAAGAAACAGGAAAATTAGAAACAAGTGTTGGACTGTTATGTAATATCAATCTTCTTATATAACAATGTATGTTTTGTGATGTACAGTGGCCATTAATGATTAAGTATGACTCAAGACTTCAATGTTAGATAAAACAGTATTTAATTACAACCACAAATAAATACTTAACAAGAACAAAGAAGTAAAAGTCAACCAAAGATAATTAACCATTTCCGTGAATACCTTGTTAGTAGCATGGCTCAGCTTAACGTTCAGTAAATCCTAAATCAAACCCCAAATCATCAATGTGCAATAATTCATACTAATTCAACTGGATAGTCCCACTCAATAGTCACTCAATAATCAATGCAGTCAGTAGCCTGATACCACTATTTATACACCTGGTGGAAAACATATATTCATAAGTCCAGAGTGTCATGCACAAACCTTTGTGTTGGTAGTTAATCATTTTCTTCCTATATGACATGATGCTGGACAATTTCCTCACAGATGAAGAGAAAACTTGAAGCAACAGAGATGTAGTTCTACAGTACAGAAAGATACAGAGAATACCATGGATAGAGCATGTGAGCAACAAGGATCACTAACTGCCTGACTAATTTTTCCTCTTGAGTTGGCTGCTCAAATAAATAACCACTTTTTATTTGTCTTGTCAAACCTAATTTTGTTTTTTTCCTTATATCCTTAACCAATTTCACCTTCACTGAACAGCCAATAGTTTTGTGTCTTTCACCAATTGGTTAGTCTTTCAACCATATCCTGTTATACAGGATCTCTTCATTATATAATACTGACCAACATAAAAAACAAAGTTTATTATTCTTATTGCTAAATCATTGTCTTTTATTTCCTTTCACTCTTATTGGCTGCTATTTTAGTATATGTGCATGTGCGCACATTTGGGATTAATTTTAATGAAGTATTATCAAACATCTGTACACTCATTGTAACAAACAGTTATTCTTTGCAATGTATATATGGCATTGTCAATAAGATGTTTAAATTGCTTGGTGAACCAGAATTTGTCGAGACTTGGATCTGCTGTTTTGCAGCCCAGGCTAGGGCTAAAAAATTGAAAGACAACAAGGTAAAAGAGGGAGAAATTGAAATAACTGATCTCTTACAAGCTTTGGCAGGTTGTAAAGCTATAATAAAAATTTGTTATGGTATGCCCTAAACAATTGGAGAATTTGACTTTCACTGATATTTCAGAAGCTATAAAAAGAAGTTGAATACTGATCACGTGTTGTAGAACAACACAATAATACAACAGTATGTATAAATTTGTTACTCTAGATATTTACTAAGCTTGTGGATTAAACCTTCTGTGCTTCATTTTGGTGTTATAATAATTGTGAATTCAATCCTGAGGCTTGTTTAGGTCTGGTAGTAACTGAGAAGTACTAAAAAGAAAAAAGAAAAGATATTCTTAGACCTGGACAGTGAAAGAAGAACAAGTTATTTGGTTAATTAAGTAAAGTGTTTAGTTCAAAATTTCCTGGAATTTACCCAGATTGACAGACACCTGGAGAAGGTCAGAGGGCACAACAGTTAAATTGTTATAATAGCAACAAATCTGAGGACATTAATGTAAATGTAAATAAGAAATCCAGAAATTCAGACAGATATATTTAATCTATGTGAATACATTGCTGGCAGTCTTTTCATCTTAGTTTTTCAATGTACATACATGAACACACTGTTGTTTTTGTGATATGGACTTGTCTATTTCAAGTTGAACCAATATACTATACTATACTTAACATCAGGAAGAGGCAGCTGAAATTTCTGGGACACTTAATAAGAAAGGATGGCTTGGAGAATCTGATACTCACAGGTCGAATAGAGGGAAAGAGAGACAAGGGAAATCAACACACAACATACCTAGTGAACTTATGCAAGTGGATGACAGAACAGGGCCTGGGGGAAGTAGCAAAGGGACAAAACTTATTGAGAGCTACAAGGGATAGGGGTTAATGTGGAGAGCCATGATCGCCTATGTCCTGAAGAAACATGGCACATAAAAAGAGGAAAGTGTGGTTTAAAAAATAAAATAAAGCTTCTCTTATGATCTCTCATCATTTTCTTAAATCTCCTTCCCCTTTTGCAACCTTTCTCATGCAAATGAACAAAAAAAATCACTGACTCCTATTTTCAGTCAAACATTATAGTTTTTCTTCCATCCCATAATTCATCTTTTTCCATAATATCTTTCTATAATTCACTACCATCAATGGTCAGGTTGTTAGGTGATTGCACTCCAGTCACCACCCCTCTCCCCCATTGCGTCATGCACTGTGTGTTTGGTAGTTTCACCTAAACCTCTTTCCATATTTGAATTCCAGCCTGCCCTTCCTCATCATTATTCAGGGATATATCTTTCAGGTGCCTCCACTTGTAGGTCTCCCTTCTCTGTCCAACCTTAGGCACCATGTTGTACCAAAATGTCACTTTGTCAGGTGATATCCTTCCTCTTTTGGTTATTGCCAGGTTCCTTTACAATTTACCTCCTTTTGATCAATTGCTTTCACAGTACCACTCTCACTCCATCTACTCACAAGCTTGGGATTAAGCAAAGTTGTTGTGCAGCCAGTATCAACAAGAGCTTAAGCTTTTCATAAGATTCAAAGGGCCCTTCAGTGAACACTTTCTTCAGTCTGGGCTTTGTCATGTTCTTGTCCAACTGATCCTCATCGTTCATTTCAAGGTAGAGGGAAAGTGCTTCTCCTTGCAGAAAAAGTGGAAGCTTGGTATCCAATTTCACCTTGTTTATCTACGTGACTATATCACCTTCTCTACTAAACAGTGGTATCATGTGTCTACCCAGTCTCACCATTCCAGACTCCATATTGCTGAAATAGCTTGTGGTTCAAAAAATAAAAAAAATAGCTTCTCTCAGGATCTCTCTCTCATCCTTCTCTTAAATCTCCTCCTTCCTCTTTCCCAACCTTTCTTGTACAAAATGAACAACAAAAAAATCACTGACTCTGATTTTTGGTTGAGCTTTATAGCTTTTCTTCCTTCCCATAATTCATCTCTTTCCACAATATTTTTCTATAAAAGAAATCACTGCCTGTCACATTCTATTTTCTCTTCTCCCTTCATTCACACTACATATAATAAAGTGGACTCTTCTAATGATGGTGTTTATAAATTGTAGTGATAGTGGGTTGAAACTTCTCAAATGTAGATATATAAATAAAGGCTTGTAACACTATGTGTCTTCCATTGCAAAATACAAAATTATAACATACATGTAATGTACTTGTCATATCATGTTCGTTAGCAAAATATTATCACAGATTCTTGTTTGTGTTAAGTGCTTAATTCTTATTGAGTTGACTATGATTTTAGTACATTTAGTACAATACCAGACTAGGATATATTGACTAAATATTTCCGTAAACATACATAAACCCATATGTAGTTGTGTATTTGGGTAGCAATCCCTCTTTAATACATGTTTCAAGACTGATAAGGTATTTTTGTTTATTTTTTTGTTTTTCTTATATGTGTACAAGTGTCATTTTTTCTGGACTTAATATATGAATTATTGTATAATTTTCTTCCTGTAATGCCAGTTATTCTTTGTTCCTGTTTGACCAGTTTAAAGTTCCATATACCAAAATAACATAATAATCAACAGATATCTCATATCAACTAAAAAAAATGGACACCTGATGATGGCCAAAGGATATTTAGTTGAAATATTGTGTCTATAATAAGTACTACTTATAACTTTTACCTACAGTGGAGAAAAAATCTGCTTTGTCAGTCATGTATCAAAAGATACATGATTGCCTAAGCGTGTATCATGCATGGCACATAACTAAACTGAATAACTTCTTTAACAATGAAGATGAGAACAATAGTTTGAAATAAAGCATATTGTCAACAAAAGACCTTCACAGGCTGAAAAGAAAATTAAGTCATCTTAATGTTGGGAAGAAAAAACTTTTGCTACTTTGATTTTGTTTTGAAATTATGTTTACAAAATATGTAAAAGTTCAGATAGAGTATATTTGTAAAAGGATAATATTAATAAAGATAAAAGGAAGACTTATCCTAGCCAATGTGTTTCATCCTCTGAGGGACTTTATCAAGGATTTTAGTTTGTAACAAGTATTTATATACAAGAGCATAAATATTATTGGCTTCTCAAAATTTTTAAAGTTAAGAAGGCTCATAAATATTCACCAGTTTAGCTGAAAAGTCTAGGCAAGCTATGCTAAGTGACACAATTGAATGACTAATAGATATTTATAAGTATTTAATTTGGTATTTATTAATACTTCAATCTATTTTACCAAAGGATCCCTTCTATTAATCCATTAACTGTTGTGAATTACAGGAATTTCTGTCATTGCATATTGCTCAGCTGTGAATGACAAATTTCCATAACAGTTAATTGGTTTATATCTCTTCAGAGAATTAAAAAAATAAAGTACACGGTAAATCAGTTCTCTTTTGTATATTTGCATTTTACATACTTGTTGGTAGAATGATTATTCTTCTATGTGCTGTGTCCCTTCAGGATGTGGGTGATCATGGCTCTCCATAATTTCCTGTCTTTTATATTGACAATTACTCATTTAAAAAATGAACTATTAGTTATAAATTTCAGTTGCTTTAACTTGGCATAAGAGGTTGTGTGGGGTTACTTTTTATGACAGGAACTATTTTATTGTCATAAACAGCTTTAATATACATATGTGCATAGTTGTTATTGGTGCGAAATATAGGTTTGGTGTATTGAGTTCAAATACCAGCCATGGTCATTGCATTTGCACAAATACCCTTGGAAATGTATAAATCTAACTCTTTTATCCTCAATTCAGGAATAACAGCATTCAGAATAGCCTCTTTAGTTTTGGTTGGCAGCCAGTCTAGGAGGAGAACAAGTGGCTAGTAAAAACTTACTGTTTATAGAAACCATAACAGGAAGTCCTAGCATGTTGAAGCTGTGACCTTATGCTCTACAGTCTTTGATGTAAATTCTTACCTCATCCTTTTCAGATAGTATATATTGATTGATTTGTTTTCTATGGCTTATCAACCCTTTGCAGGTTATTTAAAGTCAGAAAATATTTTTAGATTGTAAAAATATTTTTTTAGTGATACAAGTCTCCCTAATTAACCTATAGGTGGGGGAGAAGTGAATTCATACCTTTCTTGAAGGTATTTGCGCATAAGTGAATATAATGAAACAAATTGGAATTGGAACTCGGCTCTGATTAACAGTTCTATGCCATTATCCATTATACCACCTGCACATTCAAGCTTGCAGCACCTGATTTTCTGAAGTAATCACCCATCTCAGTACTGACCTGGCTCAATGTTGCTTAACTTTGGTGGTTGTAGTGGAACCACTGTTTCAACGTGATATGGCTGTAAGCTGTAGTATATAATAATACTCAATAATATTGTTTGCATTGTCAAATATAAAAATATTGCAGAAATATTTCTATAAGGAGGATGCAGTAAAAAACAACAAGAAGAAAAGCTTCATGCATATATTTGATTTTCTGCACTTCTAACAAAGATTTTTTGTAAAAAAAGATGCGCATAATTTTTTTTTTTTAACCTGATGCTTCTTGATGAGTTGCAGATCAAGTTGTCTCCATAAATATTGCAAATGTCAACAGCAAAAATAAATCCAGCATAAACATTGACATTCTACGAGTGAAAAATGAAATCTATATAAATGTTCCAGACATATCAATAATTACAAGATGGACCTTCTCTGAGTTGGTTTGGTGGATGATAAATTTCCAAAGATTAGAATGGCAGCTTCTTAGAGTCAAATTAAGTTATTAAAGCCAGTTTTTTGTGCTTTGTCAGAGCAGAGAAAGAATAAATTGGATTTTTCAAATTGAATCTTTTACAGTAGTAACCTCAAATTTCTTTTTTTTTTTTGTGTACATTCTCATATTGTTTTAGGACATTTGCAAAATTCCGAGTTATAATTTTTATAATATTTTGTACTTGTGTGGTCAAATAATTATTAAAAATAGAAGAATTAACAGTGCAGACTGGGCTCTCTATCCTTGAATGGTAACCAGTCTAGGTGAAGTAAATTTCTAAATTTCAAACTGTAAAGGCAATTAGAATCCATTTCACTATCTTTCCCAAGAATGCATGACTCTTTACAAAAAAAATCTGTGCTGTGTCATAATCACTTATATTCTGAAGGGACATGACATTGAAAAAAAAGATAGTCTAGGGAAGGGCACCATTACATAGTGGATATTGATGTAGAAAGAAGGATCAGCATGCCAAGTTCAAATTCTGGACACTTTTGTTGTGTTCGCTATCACACAAATAGATGTGGGAAAGGTATGAATCCATTTCTTCTTCAGCTATTGGTTATAACAGGATAAACTGAACTCTATAGTTTTGGTTGGCAACCAATCTAAGATAGAAAACTCTGAATTTAAAACTGTGTAGAAGACAGAAACCATTCCACTATCTTTCCAAAGAACACATGGTAATATACAGATAATAAAGAAAAGGAATTTATGGAGAACCAAGATCAGCCATGTCCTAAAGGGACATGACCTTTTAAAAATTATAATCTTTAATTATTAATAATGAAATTATAATTATTATATAACATTTATGGATGAAGCTTAAATAAAAGTGAAACATGTTAAATTGATAAAAGTTTCCTATTTGTTTTTTTAGCTTATTATTCTCTCAGATTCTGATCCATATTTGATCTGTATTAGGGTCCCAACCATGGATAAATAGTTAACCCCCAAACTGGGGTCAAAACACTGTGAAAGGTTTTAATACCAGAAATAATTTGTTAAAAAAAAAAAAAAATTATCACCAGTAATACATTTTTGAGAAAAAAAAATACAGAAATACTTTGAAAAGATTATTACCAGCAATAAATTTTTGAAGAAGAAATTATTGCCAGCAATACATTTTTTTAAAAAATATTACTAGTGATACATATTTGAAGAAAAAAATATTACCAGAAATAAATAACCCTTTGAGATTGATATGCTGTAAAACAAACTAAACCAATTTAAAAATTCTCATCCTTCAACCAAATATTCATAATGATTTGAAGCAAGGTTTTACAAGGCTGGATGCTCTTCCTGACACCCAACTCAGACACTCACAGTAGTTGAAGTACAAGTGTTTTTATCAAGACACCATCTCTAGGAAGGTTACCATTGAAAGCTTGAAACCCATTGCATCCTAGCCTTTTATATATATATATCTCCATTGGCTCCTATATGAAACTCATCTGACTTTGACAGTTCTTGTTTTTCATCCTTTGGGTTGACATGCCACTCTCCCCATCAGCAGAAACCTAGTGGGGTAGCTGGTTTAATGCCAACACTATAAATATTAACACTATAAATTTTTGATTGTAATTCCTTTGACTGTCACAGACATTTTGCCCAAGTATGACCTGCAGTTGTACAAAGCAGAGATATTTAGCTCATCAGTTTATTTTCCACAAACAACATTCTAGCTTAACTCCACTCAAGAGAGAAATGAGCAAAAAATAATAATAGTGATAGTTAGAATTTTATTATTATGTGTTCTAATTAGATACTCTCTTTGCAAACTTTAGGAACTCATGGCAGACAGTAATGGATAGATTCTCTTCTCAGTTGACTATTAGGTAATCTGAAACCAAACAGAGGAATTTTGCAGAGTACTTAGCTCAGCATTCCTTTAAGTAGACATATTGATATTTAAGATTGCTTATTTCTGTTCCTTTGTTACTTTTATTGATCAATTGATTTTCTCTCTTCTAACAGCTGGGGTTTTATTTGGCTGTCATGGAAACAAAGACTTAATCTCTTAATATTTAACATTGATAAAAGACCTTTTGATTACAACTTTTCTCACCCTGTATCTTCATCTGGAAATATAATGGCAGTTCATATGTTTCATTTTATGTACTCTCTTGTTTACACTGTGTCAAATAAGTAAAACTATCTTTCTGTTACCATGGATACTGTCATGTGTTAGATTTGATTGTTTTTTATGGCTTAACAACTCTTTGTGGATTATTTAAAATAACACATTTTGGATTGCAAGAATAATTTATTTATGAGTGAAGAATAACAATGAGTTTTCTAGATACAAGTCTTATTATTTAACCTATCTTTTCTGAGGATATTTGTGTGTAAGTTACTGTAACAAACCCAATTGGAATTCAAACTTGGCTTTCCAATTTCTCATTCTGAGCTATTGTTCCCACCACCTACACATCCAGCAAGTTTTAGATACATGTTGGTGAAAGAGAAATGTTTATTCCCACTTATAGGTTAAGTAGCCGAGTAGACTGAACTCTCTAGCTTTGGTTGGCACCCAGTCTAAAAGAAAATGCTGAATTAATAAAAACATTCATAAAAGTATTATTTAAATTTGTTATTAACTGCCATTGATATTTGCAGCCAGTTTTTCACTGACTTTGGTAAGTATTTGATAAGGTATAGTAGAAATTCTCAGCTGTAGGTTAAATAGTAGAGTAGACTGGGATCTCTAGCCTTGGGTGGCAGTCAGTCTTGGTGAATAAAGAGCAGTGATTCAATTTCTCTGGTTGGCAGGTGTGCCAGCAGCTGAAATTCATTGGTGTGTTTTTTAACCCAATATGGTAACAGTGCACTACCATGTAGAAGTTTGTATGAATGGATCAAGAAGTTTAAAAGTAGCCGGAAAAGCATGATGTATGAAGAAGGAGCAAGGCACCAGTCAACCTCTGTTACTGATGAGAAGATTTATCAAGTTCAAGAGACGGTAATGGTGAACTGGTGAGTTATCTTTGATTAGGTAGCAGATTCTGATCACTGCTCTTTGTTCCTTAGTGTACACTGCTAGCGGAGCGGCCATGTTATACTGTAACTGCAGCAAGAAAACTGGTGCAATCAAGCTCAAACTTCAGTCACGTGACCACAGTTGTACCAACTATAAGCACAAATCAATGGAAGGTAGTATGACAAATCTAAAAATCTATTATGGTGAAAATGCAGATCATTTTTGACTTAACCTCCTATTTATTACTTTAAGCATTATTATAGTGGATATTTGTATTTGAAATAGATGTCCCACTTTTATTTTTACTTCAAACAGTGTGTAATATGTCTATTGGCCTGCTATGCACACTGCACTTGCACTCCACTCCAGAAATCTCAATAATGAAAATGTGTTCTGTTGTGTTCTCATTTGTAGGAGAAACCACCATTTGTTTTGATATGGCATGCTTTACTGCTCACCTGTGGAGAGTGTCACAGTATAGCAAGGATCTATTTTTTTATTGAGATTTCTTGAGTACATAGGCACACAGACAGATGCAATAAACAATGTATAAATTAAAAATAAAGATGAATAATCTGTTAAAATACGAGTATCCCCTGTATTAATGTTTGTTTGAAGTAATAAAAATGTCAGATTAAAATAAATCCATTAATTCTTTGTGTGTGTGACATCCATCAGTCTCAAGAGAGTTAGGCATCAGCTGCTGATGGTGGTGCAGGCCCACACAGGAGTGACAGTCTTAATTTTTCAAGGAATGCATGTGAAGATGCTCTCCCCACCGATGTCACTTTGTTTTCTTTTCATCGAGCAAACTTCTCCCCAGCAGCAAGACATCATTTCTCCTTTCTTCACTTTAGCCCCTGTATAAATTGCATCTTCAGCATGAGTGATTGTTGCTGATGTTTTCCCACCTCTCAATGTTCAGAATCTTCCCATCCAACCTATGGCGCTTCTAGAGAAGTGCATATAGGACTTATATATATATATATATATATATATATATATATATATGAAATGGACAAAGTCCGACAATTATTTTAAGACGTTTTTATGTTTAACATTCTTTTTATAGATAAAAATATTTAAGTAAATGCTCTGTTTTTAATAAACAGTATTAAATAACATTTACCGGCCTGAATGTTCAAGAAATTTTCATAGAAAATATTCGTCCTTCGACAGGATTCGAACCTGTATCCTATATGGAACCGTCATATAGCCTGACGTGCTTTTACTGATTTCGCCACAGAGGATCGATCAGTTAGCAAGGTTGAATTTACTGCTTTTAAACTTCAATCATCCATGAATCTCTCACGTACATTCATGTCTGCTCATGGCATATCAAATGTAAACAAATGACGGTAAATGTTATTTAATACTGTTTATTATAAACAGAGCATTTACTTAAATATTTGTATCTATAAAAAGAATGTTAAACATAAAAATATCTTAAAATATATATGTATATATAATGTTTTTGCTTATTATTCTTGGTTCAAAAATAAGCCATAAACCTCATATTTTTCTTTTGAGCATGATATTCTTTGCTACAATGCAATGTGTTGTTTTATATCAGGAGTAATTATTGTACACAACACAATACAAGACTTGTGGATTTCTCACTCAATAAGACTGACAGGTTAAAACTCTAGTTCCCGTATCATCACTGAAGTTAAACAATGTCAAGCCTGGTCAGTACCTAGATCAGTGACAACTTGGGAATACCAGGTGCTGTAAGCTTGGATGTATGGATGGTGTAATGAATAACAGCTTGGAATTGGAAATCAGAGAGCTGAGTTACAATTGCAGTCATTACTTGCGCACAAATACCCTTGGGAAAGGTATGAATGCATGTCTTTTCCCCCCAAACTAATCACTTAATGATTTTTTGATACAAGTCTTTCTTATTATCTCAAAAAATTTCTTAGAATTTAAAAATATTTTTTGACTTTAAATAACCTGCAAAGAGTTGACAAACCATAAAAAACAAATCCATCAATCAAATCCTCACTCAATAATATAACTGCGTATTGTTTCCGTGTGCACCCTAGTGTGTATGTGTGGCTTGGATACACTGCTTTTATTTATTTAAAAGTAATCTTTGGTTATCTGTTTTATTGATTAGGGAATAGACAGATAAATATTTATGTTCTGAGGTTTAAAGTTGGAAAGTAAAAAAAGCAAATAGATGTCAGTCACTTGTTTGGTGAGGAATTAGTGTTTTGACGTAATTAACGGAAATCTTTTTCTTCCTTATTTTCATATAAAAAATTCACTTCCACTTTTATTATAGCTTCCCTCTGTTTCTTCTACTAATATTTTCATGGTAACTGTTCTGATGAGCTACTTTTGCTGGTTCCCAGACTGCATGAATTTAAGCAAGCTACTGGGCCGGCATCTTGGTCTCACCCTTCCACTGTCGAAATGGTTAAGTGTAACCATCTCTTCTACTCAAACAGTTTCTTCTCTTGCACCTCCCATCTGTAGAACTCCCTTCCTCTTGCTTTCTTCCCTGATAACTATAATTTTCAAATATTCAAGTGTAATGTCAATTGACATCTATCAAAGGATCCCTTCTGTTAATCCATTGACTGTTATGAATTACAGGAATTTCTGTCATTGCATATTGCTCAACTGTGAATGACAAATTTTCATAACAATTAATTGGTTTATATCTCTTCAGAGAATTAAAAAAATAAAGTATACTGTAAATCAGTTCTCTTTTGTATATTTGTATTTTACATGCTTGTTGGTAGAATGATTCTTCTTCTTCTTCTATATGCTGTGTCCCTTCAAGACGTAGGTGATCATAGCTCCCTAAAATTTCCTGTCATTTGTAGCTCTTAATAAATTTTGTCTTTTTGTTATCTCTCCTAACTCTCGTTCCACCATCAATTTACTCAATGCTCATTAAGGTTATGCCTTGTTTTCCTTTAGCCCTCTTGCCCTGTGAATATCAGATTTTTCAAGCCCTCTTTCCTCATTATGTTCCCTAGAAATTTCAACTTCCTCTTTCAGATGTTAAATATAAGTGTCCTTTTTGTTTCCATTTTCTCTAAAACTTTGTTGTTGTCCATGGTATTTTCATCATCCTTCTGTAGAATCACATTTCTGTTGCATTTCTCTTCTTCATCTGTGAAGAGATTGTCCAGCATTCACTGCCATAAAGGTGGATTGATATTATGTAACAGGTCACTATTCTTTTCTTTGTTTCTAACAAAATGTTTCTTTCTTAATAATTTGCTTAGCATTTAGAAGGCCTCTTTCGTTATCCCAATATGCCTTCAGATTTCAGTGTTGCACTTTCTGTCCTCTTAAAATACTTTTCAGATATTTAAATTGTTTTACTTGTTTGATTTTGGTAGAATGATATAAACTGGTAAAAAACATCTTTAAAAAGAAACACTTTTCTGACTGGTATTTTTTTCAAAACAGCTACAAATTCGTATTGTCACAAAATACTTCTTTTAGTGTTTACTTACTTCACCTTTTTCAAGTCATGCAAAAGCTTTGTTGATTATTTTATTTTTTTGTTTTATAAGCAACAGCCAAGCACCCAGTTTTTAACCATTTTTTTTATTTTGTGACAAATTAACAGGCCAGAAAGAACACCTCATTCCCCCCTCACCACCACCACCACCACCAAAATCACTCAAGTGACTTGATTTGAATTTATTATTGCTTTAAGGAAGGCAGGTCTATCTCCCTATCTTTGCGTGGGTCTTCTTTGCTGATTCAAAACAACCATTAATTGGCTTAGCTTAAAGCCAAACATCTTGTTTTTATCAGCTTAAACTAAAAATTACAGATGATGATTTATTTTCTATTCTGCTGCTGATAAATATCTCAGGGTATTTGCAGGAGATTATTGAACATATTTTGGAAAATATTCCTTGTTTCATTTTATCTGTTTTTAATTTGCTTTTTTTGATACTATTTACATTGTTAGGACTGTTGTCTTTATTGTCATATTCACAACATTTCTGCCATCTTACACTCCAGCTTTCTTCAGGTGATATACATTGGAATTTTGAACCAAACCCTTTATTTCATCCACTGGAGTAGATTGTTCTAGTTCCACATGCCATGCCTTTTCTGGATATCTCCGTTTCAGTTATTTCCCTTTAGTAACTCAGCTCTCCAATTTTTGTTCACCTCTGTTGTGACCAGGGATCAAACTCACTTTGTGTCAAGTCACTGGATTACTTCAGCCAACACTTTTATCCACTGGGTCATGTGGACAAATAAAGGGTTTGGTCTGAAATTCCAATGTAAATCACCTGAAGAAGGCTGGACCGTATAAAGACTGAAATGCTGTGAATATGATAAAGATGATGACAACAGTTCAAACAATGTAAATAGTTACAGTACTTCATCTCAGGAAGGTGTAAACAAATATCAGAAAATGAAAATATTCACTGCTCATTATAAAACTATTCATTATTTGATTAAGTGATCGATTTTAAGAAAGAAAGTTTTCTTCACCAACAGATGTTTGTAGTCCAAAATGTTTTTGGATTTTCTGAGAAAAATGTAGTCTCTTTTGATCAGTAAAAATTTCTTGAGTCTCTAGAAAAAAATCAATGCACAATATTTTTTGTAAAATAATTTTAAATGAAAATGGTTTTAGTGTTAATGTAATTAATTTTATATTTAATTTGAATGGTGTACTCTTATATGATTAAATTATTATAGAAGTATCATGTGCATTTGTAATGTGTGTGTGTGTATATATATATATATATATATATATTAAGAAATGGACAAAGTCCGACAATTTATTTATTAAAGACATTTTTATGTTTAACGTTTTTTTTTTTTTAGATACAAGTATTTAAGTAAATGCTCTATTTATAATAAACAGTATTAAATAACATTTACCGGCCTGAATGTCCGAGAAATTTTCATAGAAAATATTCGTTCTTTGACAGGATTCGAACCTGCATCCTATATGGAACCGTTATTTACGCTGACGTGCCTTGACCGCTCGGCCACAAAGGATCATTCGGTTGGCAAGGTTTATAAGCAGTAAATTCAACCTTGCCAACCGAACAAAAAAAAAAAAAAAAAAAAATGTTAAACATAAAAATGTCTTTAATAAATATATATAAATATATATATATATATATATATATATATATATATAATGCAGGTTTGGTTGATGACCCATGAATGTTGTTCGTTTTAGATTTTTTAGTTTATGTTCAGAATTTCCTTGGAAAGCAGAAAAATGGTTTAAACAGAAAAGAAATTAAGTAAAAAATTTTAAGCGAAGAATTTTTTGTTGGTTTTCAACCAAACATACACAAATTAAAAATTACTACCAATAGACCCATATATATATATATATATATATATAGAGAGAGAGAGAGAGAGAGAGGCTTACAGCCATATCATGTTGAAATTGTGACTATTTTATGATTACTGAAGTTAAGCAATGTCAAGCTTGGTCAGAATCTAGATAGGTAACTTCTTGGGAATACCAGGTGTTGTAAGCTTGTATGTGTAGATGGTGTTATGGATAACAAGTCAGAACTGGAGATCAGAAAGCTGAGTTCCAATTTCAGGTGGGTTTGTTATATTCACCTATGTGCAAATACCCTTGAGAAAGGTAAGAATAAACCTCTTCCTCCATCTATGGGTTAATTAGTAAGACTTATGTCACTAAACCATTATGATCTTCCAAAAAATTCTTACACTCTAAAAATATTTTCTGGCTTTCAGTAACCTGCAAAGAGTTGATAAACTGTAGAAAATAATCAGTCAAAAATTCATTAAAAAATAATGAAATAATTTATAAGCAACTTTCTTGTTATGCAGTGAAAAAATAAATACTGTTTCTCAGTGTACTTTACAAATTCTATCATGTGAAGCTCTGAAAATTTTAAACTTCACAAAGACTTTATAATGGCTATACATTTGTCCTTTTACTACCACTGTAACATAGCTTCCTTGTACTTTTTCTATAAATATTTTTATGGCAATTATTTTGATCAACTTTTCTTTTGGCCTTGTGCCACATTTTTGTATTGAAACAAATTAAATATTACTTTCCGCTATGGTACCTAGACTTTATAAATTTATGTGCAGTATCAGATTGGTGGCAAAGTTTCATCAATTTACAGTTGAAATGGCTAAATGTAACCATAAGTTCTATGTTAACAGTTTCTTCTCTCACCCTTCTCATTTGTGGTATTCTCTTCTTGCTTCTTGCTTCCCAGTCAACTTTGACATTCAAACATTTAAATGTGATGTCAGTTGTCTGTTTTCTTAATTCTTATTCTTTTGTTGTCCTCTCTCCTTAATAGTTTTTCTTATATTCTCTAACACTCTGTAATCTCTTGTGTCTTAGTGACTTTATTGCCTTGCTTGGGGTGAAATGATTAAAAAAAAACAGACAGGGTAGGAATAAGGTAACTACCAAAATTGAAATAAAAATAGAGGAAAAGTAATATGGGATAATGCTTTTATTAACAAATCATTCAATAAGGAAAACATATTTAGGGGCAGTGAGCCACCTACAGAAACAATTGATAATTGTCATTCAAGTTCAATTGGATAGAGGTGAAGTTGTAAATAACTACTTATGTAGTATGTATATTTCACATTATCAGCCACTTTGATTTAATGATATATAAATAAATACTTATTATAATTTAAATGGTTATTTGATAAATGATTGCAACATCTATCTGTGCAGTTACATTCATTCTGTGTTGATCTAAACCAGTGGCTCTTAACCAGGGCTGCTTTCACCCTCTATGGATGTGATATTGTTTTTTAGGGGGTGTGAAGATATTGAATTATTAGGGTTGGTTTATTAAGGAAACTCTAGTGTTTGTTGCTCAACCATAATCATTAACAACACACCATGCATCGGACAAACACATGTTACCATAATTTTATTTTTTTGCAAATATGAAAATAATCTACATTTTTGTAATGCATTATTTTGTTGTCATTTAAGTAAATAAAGATTAAAGAAACACAATGGTTTTGTTATTTACACATAACATCAATATTGTTTTACATCAATTCTGGAAGTGGGTGTGAGAAATGTTTTGTAGTTTTAAAGGGGTATGAGCAAGGAAAAAAGTCAAGAACCACTGATCTAAACAAAGGGCAGCCATTTTGTTTTAATCCATAGAACTTCATCAATGGTCTCAATTCTTGAGTTGTCTTAAATTCATTGCTTGTTCAGTTTTTATTCCAACATGCTATTGAACTAAACACAATATATATGTGGATTTCTTTAGTTCCTTTGTTGATTATTTTGACTTTTTTTTCATAAAGTTTAGTGTGCACCTCTTTCCCCACATGAAATGTCTATAATGTAATCGACCAGGCATCTCGATGTCAGTCACTTTCCCATTGACATAATGTGGCCTCCCTGTGCCTTTTCTACAAATATTTTCATGGCAACTGCTCAGATAAGATTTTTCTCTGGTGCCTTGACTACATGAATTTAAGTGTGCTACTAGATTGGCAACTAGGTCTCACAATTTTACACATTGAACTAGCTAGATGCAGCCACCACTTCTACTCCAACAGTTTCTTTTTCTTGAACTTCCAACCTGTGGAATCCCTCCTGATTTCTTGCTTACCTGATTAATACAATCTTCAAAACTTTAAATGCAACATCAATCACTATCTTCTTAAACCCTGTTTGTTTTCTTTTTTTTTTTTTTTTCCTCAATCCTCCCCATTATTAGTTTTTTCATTTTCATTCACTTTTACTCACTGTAACTACTTGTATTCTAGTGGCATTATTACCTTGTTTTGGGGTGAAACGATTAAAAAAATAAAACACCCACAGATTACAGTTCTAGTATCTGTCTATATTTCTGAGATTAGGTATTATGTACACTATTTACATTATTCGGAGTATTGTCCTCATTTTTGTTGCCATATTTATCACAACGTTTTGGCAACATGCAATGATAACAACAAAAATTGCAATATGAGAACTGGTAAAAAATGGTTGCAGAAGACATTAAATTTATAAGTACCAGAAATTCATACACAGATGTCCTTAAGGACATTTGGCACAGTGGATAAAGGCGTTGGTTAGATCCAGTGACAGGAGCCAAAGAGTGTGAGTTTAGAAGTGAATTAACAGAAGATAACTGATAACTGACATCCATTAGACATGGCACGTGGAACTAGAACAGTCTACCCCAGCAAGCGAAATAAAGGCCTAACTTCGACATTTCAACCACCTGAAAAAGGCTGGAGCGTACAACGGCTGAAACTTTGTGATAAATATGGCAACAAAGATGATAACAATAGCCTGAATAATGTAAATAGATTACAGTTTTAGTTTTGCCTTTGTGCTCAGCCACATTGACATGATTTATTGAACACATAGTTCTTAATCATGTTTCCTTTCATTTAGGTATTATTTTGATGAGATCATTGCATAGCATGAAACTATGTTTGAATATTGTTATGATGTTGTGTAGACCCTGTATTCTCTGTGTCTTCTCTGCTATATTATCTATGAATAGAAGGATTGTAACTAGATTTTTTTGTTGTTTTCTCAGCCCATATGTCTGTTGCTGGTAATATATTTGCAGAGTAGTTATTTCTTTGGAAATGTCCTTCATATTGGTCATCTCTCATTTGTATATGTCTAGGTTATACCATATTAAGCAGCACATGGTCCTTCATTTCTGTACTGCCTGGATGATTAAAATTGTTAGATAAAATGTTTTTTGTGGTGGATAGATATCATTCAAATCATCTTTTACTTGGGTTATTAATAAACCAGGAAGGTTAATTCACCATTCAATTTTTTTTTCACAGTGAATTGCATCAAGTGTCATATCAACTTGTGTTGTGATCAATGTTGCAAGCAGCATATGGTTACACATTTTTGCATTGCATGGATGGTTAAAATTGTTACTTAGATGAAAATTTTAATTTATAGGAGATTGATATCATTGAAATCATCTTTTGTATAGGTCATGAGTAAACCAGAAAGGCTAATTCTCTTTTCACAGTAAATTATATTTAGTGTCTTTTCAACTTTACAACTTTCACATGTTCCTAATAAAGTCAGCATATTAAGATATCTGTATATCTTGATCTCAGTGGTATTGATTACAATATCATTTCCTAAAAGTACTGCATGTATAGTTCACCATTTCTGGACATAATGGTGATCCCATAGACATACCTCCTTCCTGTGGATACATTTCAGAATACAATTGGAAGTAAGTTATGTGGCATATAAAAAAAAATTCAGATAAGCAGCGAAAATATTTTATCTTTCTTTTTCAATATTGTCAGCAAAGACATGTAAAAATACCAGAACTATATTATATATCCAAAAGAAAGATGAAGAAGAATGGGATAGAAAACACATAGAATATGTTTTCTAGTATACAACCAAATTCTGACATGTACCCTATTCTTTTAGCCTGGTATGTGACTAAGCTAAGTAAATATCTATATAATCAATTTTCTAATTAGCTCCAGAAGCCATAACTTATAAACAAAGCCATGTATGAAATGTCAGATAATTGAATTCACATAACTTTCTTTCATAATATGGGATCTGAACATTCTTACTGATTGAACTAAAAGCTGCAAAAAAAAATGTTAATTCCAATTTGTGAAAAAAAAAAAAAATTAAAAATGTCTTGATCATTATGAATAATGAAGCCCCTTAACCATTAAATCAATCAATCCATTTTTCCCCTGACTGATTCTAGAAGATTTCAAAGAACTTCAAGAACAAAAATTTTACAAGTTGTGTTTTTATTTTTTTTTTTAACCTTTTTCTGGAGAACATGGTTGGCAGGGAAGCAAGAAACCAGAAGAAAGTTCCACAGGCAAGAAGTGTGAAAAAACGATAAGAATAGAACTTGTGGTTACATCTAGCTATTTCAACAGTAAAATGATGAAAATATTTGTTACAATAATGTTCATTGTGTACAAGGCACAAAAGCCACTCGAGGTAGAGCATTACCGAGTACATGTAATCTACTATAATTTATACATGTGTGAAATATCCTGCACCTTAAAAGTACAAATATTATTTCCACGAATTCCATCATTATTTTTTCTAAATATTAGGAAAATTAAATGAATAATAATGACACTTGTGCATACACTATATATATATATATATATATATATATATATATATATATATATATATACACACACACATATATATATATATATATATATATATATATATATATATATTGAATATCTTGACTGTGTTTTAAAAATGAAATATAAATACATAGATACAACAATCTATTTCTTGTTAACAGTTAATGTCTCAACCTTGAAATTGGCTAAATGTAAAGCACTTGGAAAAAAAGAACAATTGGACAGTTTTTATATAGTTTATCTCCCAAAAAGAAAAAATTATAAGATCACATGAGAAACATAGAAAAAACTAAATCAAAGCACCTTGTCTGCTGTATTCAATGAAATGTGCATGAAAGAAGGATTGCTGCCTAAATACACAAATATATATATAAATATATATATTGTTAAGGGGTCCACCCCTTTTTATACAAGTGGACTCGCCCAGTGTCTACTTGTACTGCTGTTGGTGAATACCCGGGAGTGTGAGAGAGTGAGAGTCTGAGGTAACCGGTTTGTAGGAGTCACAGTTGCGAGCACGTAGACTCAGAAGGAAGTCATACTTCAATACTGAATTTTCCAGACTGTATATATGTTATTATTGCTACTAGCTGCATTTCTGGATCTACTAACTGTATTACTAATTGTATTATTACGTCAATACATTTATTTGCTATATTTCATTCCTGTGTTTGTCATTCATTTGAGAATGGATTTCATCCCAGAATCCACAACATATATATATATATATATATATACATACAGGTTCGAATCCTGTCAGAGGGTGAATATTTTCTGTGAAAATTTCTCGGACATTCAGGCCGGTAAATGTTGTTTAATACTGTTTATTATAAACAGACCATTTACTTAAATATTTGTATCTATGAAAAGAATGTATAAACATAAAAATGTCTTAAAATATATATATATATATATAATAGAGAGATACCACTTCCCAAAAACATTTATTGTTCTTAATCAAATCTGGTTTCACTATCCAAAGCAGAAAGAAGAAACTTATAATTATTTCTTATTTTTTTAAATTTTGTTAAGCATGATATTAAGAATAAATATTTTCAATTTCTTTGTTGAATCAATGAAAATAATATTTTTCAGAAATTCTGTAATGAAGTCTTGTTATCATTAAATATGTTTTTTCCTAGCATCCACATTGTTGTGTTTTATCATAGTATTTCATCAAGTGTACCCCTTGATCTTCCTTGGGTGGATGATGCATTTAGACACCTTCAGACATTAGTTTCTGTTGCTGTGTTTGCTTTCTGGAGTTTTAATCTCAACTCTATGGTTAGGTACTGTCACATAATGAAGGTAAGAAAAAGAAAGATAATAAGGAGTTGTGAGTGTATATCTAATAGCAGACTGCAGGCTGTGAAAAAACAAAAGAACAATAGAGCCTCTTTGATTTAAGGAGGAATTTCCAAAAACCCTAAAGGTCATTGGTAGTCATATTTACTTAAGAAAGGTCAGAGAGTTCATAAGCCAAAATATTATAACAACAACAAAGATGGGATGCTAATATGAAACAAATCATGCTATAGTTATCTTCACCTTTTTTTTTATATTTATCTGTTTCACACACACACACACACACACACACAGTGGGGGGGGGAAACAAATATTCGTACACATACAAATTTTTAATTTATTGTATTTTCAACTAATGAATAAACATACTTTTCATATAATTAACTGTACACCTCAGTGTGGTGTAATGGTTAGCAAGCTTTTCTTGTTAAAACAGTTATAACTGAAGAGTGAGTTTGATCCTCATTGGGTGCCCCATACTTTTGGCCATGTGCCACATGTAAGCTAGACTTAAAAAATCAATATATTTAACTGTACACAGATGCATAATAACTAAATATGCATAGAAAATAGAAAAAAAATTAATTCAATAGAAATAAATCCCATTTATCCATTTTAATGGGTGAAATAAGTATTTGTACAATGCAAATTTCAGAAAAAAAAAACTTTCATGTTTCAGTACTAAGATGGTACTTCTTCAGGTGATGGTAGATAACTAATGATAAAAAATGATTTATTAGGGAAATTTAAAAAACAAATCCTTACCACTTTTCATATATATATATATATATAAAAAGAAAGAACAGTAAGATATATAATCCAGAGCATTAATATTAATAAAATTCACTTGAGGATGAAATGGAACTAATGTCTTTAATTTAATTACAAAATTAAATTCAGGGCTTTTAGCTTCCATGTTTGAAACATGGTTAGAACTGTGTAGCGAAAAAAAAACATTTTAAATCAATTAATTTATTATATATATATATATATATATATATATACACACACATACAAATAAGTGATGAACAATTTTCAGGTTGACCATGAAGGGATTCTAAAGTAAGTCTTGATTTTTGGTAGTATTTTGGTAAGTGGGTTGGATTGAGGACTTTTCAGCTGCCTCTTATGTGTGTGTGTGTGTGTGCCATGAAATACATCTGATACTTTGGCACAGACCATCAGTGATGTTTTTAGTGGAGGATCATTTGGGGTTTTGAGTCTTTCAACATCATACTCCCTCTCCACGCTGACCCATTCAGCCATTCATGATATATAATGGCTAGCTGCTTGTATCCAAATATGCCTGTCTACTACAGTCTGAACAAGGCCAGTACACTTAATTAAAACCTTTGGTCATGATGACTTCATGCTATACAACAATCAACACTTCCCAAATAGTTCCATTTACCCAATTTCACTTACAATGCTTGGGTTAATCTGTGTTATGGTTTTCAGGCACCTTTCCAAAGGTGCCACACAAACAGATATTTCTGTGTATAATTTATGTGTGTATCATAATTCTAGTTTGTCTCTGCGGGAGTTGGATGATAATATATATATATATATATATATATATATATATATATATATATATATAGGCATGTGTGTATAGTAGGTATTATGTTTGGAGGTTGTTCACATGTTGATTTAAGGTTTTTACGTCAACACTGGTTAGGGTAGTTAAATATATATTAGATTCTTTAAGGATGGACAATAAAGGTTGTTGATGTAATATAGTGTTTTTGGTATGTTTATAGTTGGTAAAACATTTATCACATATACATATAACACACACACATTTTTCTGCATACTTTTTTTAGTTATTGGAGATACTATTTATTCTTACAGAAACATGAGATATTTATCTTTATCTGCTGCCCATGACCTCATTAAGTTTTAGTTCCCTCTCTTGAATCATTTTGACCTGCCATGTTATTTTTATTTTTTTTTTTTTTGTGTTCAGATTCTGTCAATGGAAAATGATGTGATTTCTGTCAGTTGAAGTTGATATTATCTGGCATTACATCTGCTCTCTGTCCTGTATAAAAATGAGATGTAAATATTGAAAAAGATGAAACTGTCAGCATTTGTCTATTTTACACAAGTAATTAAAAAATAAAAAGACCTAAAAGAAAGCCAACACTTATATATTTGATGTCATTGGATGAACATCATTATATTGTCATTACATTTTTACTTCTGGTTTTTCTTAGTGTATCATAAATGGTCTTTCCTTTTAAATTCAGTTTCATGATCATGTATCTTTTCTGGAAAGTTCTAATTAAGCAGGGTATCAGAATCGTTTGAGATATATTTTGTTTACAGATAAGTTAATGAATAATTCATATTTTAGCTCCCAAAAGCCTACTTACAGGCATCTTACTACTGTAGTGAGTACAGTCTTGACTGCTCCCATGTCTATGGCCTTAAACTAAGCTTATCTCTGTGGCAGATTTATTTTCTGTGTAACATTTTTTTTGTTTTGGAAAGTAGCATATTTAAATATCAGCTTATGGTTATGTGAAATTCCTTGGTCTTGTTTTTCTATATAAGTTCATTTCCTGTGTGCTTTCTGGAAAAATTCCCAGAGGTCATGTCCGTTGGGCTTTCCACATTGCTTGATCCTGTTATTCTCCTCTTGAGATAAATAGCTGATGAACCAGCCATAAGCAATAGTGATGCTTCTCTTGGGAATTGAACCCCAAAGTTCTATCTGCTTTGTGTTTTCTGAGTTTTGCTGAAATGTTTGGGGCAGATGGTAACACATTCTTTATCAAATGATATCTGCACAGTCTACTAAAAAAATATTTTTTTTTTTAAATTCAGTTGATTCATGATATTTATTAAGATGATCACTTATTGGTTTTGTTAACCCTTTTAGGCTATTTTCTTTGTCTCTGTTCTAAAAAGAGTCAGCTTTTTTACATATTTAAATGCTCTTCTCTCAGGCAACTTTCTCACCTTACTGGTATTATCTATAGTATTGAGATTAGGAATTCATTCATCATGTACATGTGTTTATAAATGATACAAAAAGATGGTTTTCTTTGCTATATACCACAATACAAAAGGCAGCTATTCTGAGTAATAACTATTAATTAATTTAGTATTTGTATCCTAAAAAAATGTATGTGTTCTACTTATTTCTGAGCAGGATGTCAATGTTCATTTTTGTAACTGAAGTTTGTGCAGGTGTTGGATGATAAGGAAGACTCTCCACAGTATAACACTTGCTTTTTTTTTTTTCCTTTTTATTAGAGTGGCATACCAATGACAAGACTATAATCACTGTTAAACAGGGCATAAGAAAGTGTAGTTTCATACCATTTCCAAAACCATTAGCTTAAAAATAGATATCAATACCAATTTCTCAAAATTCTGTATCACTTTTTGGCTTCATTGTTCTTGACATGTTTGTGATGTAATGGATACCAGCTTGGAATAAAAATTCAGAGCTGAGTTCAAATTCTGGTTGAGTTTGTTACATTTACTAATATGCAAATACTCTTGGAAAAGGTAGTACTATATCTCTTAATCTCCCCAGGTATGGGTTAAATAGTAGGCCAGACTGGGCTCTTAATTCTTGGTTGGCAACTAGTCTAGGAGAAAGGGAACTCTGAATTCAAAATTGTATGTTACACTGGCAAAGCACAAAATATGCAGTTAACAAAATGATCGTGAAATTACAATGACTCTATGATCCTGACTGTTGTCGATTTGATGTTCTGTATAGAGAAATGATGAGAATCCAATAAAGAAGCTAAAAGATACCAAATTTTTTGCGCCTAATGTGTGGGTGGCTTTTTCCAGGTTGAATCTTAAGTAGCTATATTATTTATGGCTGGTAAGAAAAAACAAAACAAAAAAAAATATCTATGTCATTCCCAAAAGTGCAAACGTTTTTGGAAGTAGATATTTCTTTCCTTTCAGGTAATCCTAGAAAATACTTCTACAAAGTTAATACCAAAAAAAAAAAAAGAAAAAGTTATACTTAGATTTTTGCATGTGAACTTGAAAGAGGAAATGTACTTTATGCAAATCTTTATACATTTATTTAAGTGGATGATCTTTTTTAAAGGAAAGCAGTATTGCTTTGGCATCTGTATACATCTCATTGTATCCCTGCCAAAATTAGCATAATTTTGTTTTTACACTTCCGTTGGAACTTAAATAGTTATAAGTTGTTAAGAATTATGGCTTTGATTATTCTTATTAATATTTTTTTTGTTTTTAGATTGATTTCTTTTGTCAATGAAATTACAAGAAGACTGAAATTTTTTTTTTTTTGTTTTAGTTTTTGTTTGCAAATTACTGTATACACTAGAGATTTAAGACTAAATGTTTTTAGCAAAACATTATGGATTACATAGTAGATTTGCTAGACTTATGTCTGTGTACACGGGAAAAGATTGAGCAACTATTAGCATGATACATTAAAAATATTCATTATTATGATCAGTAAATAATGGAAATATGAAATATAGAGCTGTGCAGTGCCTTCAGCAGCTGATGCATAGCAATGAATTACAAACTAAATTACCAGTAAACTGGAAAGACTGTTGGTCAATAAATTATGAAAAGCTGTATTATTGTTGTAACCTAGGGAAGGTTATTGAATAGAATAATCATATAAAGGTTGGTAATGAACAATAATATGGAGGACACAAATGACACATAAGATTCACCAGCAGTGTGTAGAAGTAGTCAACTGCTAGAGGTGATTCAAGTGAATTTCATAATGAATCTCCAACTGTAAGATATCTACCAGTTGCCCCCACATGTTCAGATGTGGCACAAGGCTGAATTTAATGATGGGTATCTGAGGCCGTAGGCTCAGCCAAAAATTCCCTGTAGACCTCATATAAAAATGGGTTTGGGTAGTTGTTTCCTGAGATGGGACTCTGCCTTTCAACATAGCCTCGTCTGGGGATCCTCTCTGTTCGGAGACAGAGAGTTTGACCAGCATACCTGGAGATGAATCTCCAGGTGCGAACCAACATCCAGTATTTACTACTGTATTTTTGTGAATGGGATATACCCATAATCATCCGTAGGTATGCTACAATAACTATAAAGGTTTATTATATAAAGTTCTTTCATTAACCTGCTTGGGTGTTTTTTTTTTTTTTTTTTTTTTTTTCTTTTTTTTTAATCAATTCACTCCAAGCAAGGTAATAATGCTACTAAGACATAAGGGACTAGTGAGAGTGAAAGAAAATGAGAAAACATTAGAAGGGAGTGGAAACTCAATCTTAAACAGGAAACAAGGGATAAACTGTTACTCCTGATCAAAATGGAGGAGTATGAACTGGATGATAGTTGAACCTATCTACTCTTATTGAAAGGAAAAAATAAATAAATAAAAATAAAATAAATAATAAATTAAATTTCAGAGTTTAAGCAAAGATGTTAGAAGTATAGAGTTGAAATAGAATTTAGAAGAAACCAGAAACCCAATCTTAAACAGGAAACAAAAAATAAATGACCAGGGAAGAGCATGAACTGAACAATTTGTTGTTCTTAGCACATTCAAACTTATAAAAGATAGCCATATATTTTTGAAAAATAATTAACCCTATATTGGTATCTGTAGCTTTAATATTATTGATATTTTTGTTTACACCAATACATGATACTCTAGCACTTATTGAGTCTTGGTATTGTTGTCTTCATTATTACAAACCCAAAGTAACTAAATGTGGGATGGTTTTTTTAATTTTTAATTTGTTATTCCATTAGCCTTAAAAACCGGAGTTGATTGATGCACAAAACATATTATGAATAGATGATTTCTTGGTCCCAAATGAAGAGTTAATCTATACATAAAATTAACATATTAGTGTATAGACACAGTCTCTATAGGCTTATGGTCATATCATCTTGAAACATTGGTTCTTGTACGATCTCCAAACTTAAGAAACATCAAGCCTGGCATACCAGGTACTGTACACTTAGATGTGTTCGTAGTGTAATGAATAATGGCTTGAAATTGGAAACTAGAGAGCCGAGTTCCAATTCCAGTTAGGTTCAGTCAGGTGTACTCGCATGCAACTACACTTGGAAAAGGTTTGAATCCATTTCTTCTCCCCCAGCTATGGGTTAATGAGGTAAGACTTGGATCATTAACTCCTTATTATTTAAAAAAATTCTTACAATCTAAAAATATTTTCTGACTTTATATAACCTGCAAAGATGTTGATAAACCATGAAAGACAAATCAATGGGTCTCTATAAAACAGATATGAGGTGGTATCATGGATAGTATGTATTTTGATTGTACCATTCAATGGAAATTTATATGCAGTTAATGTGTTCACAGACTATATAGAGTCAACTTACCAATAAACTTTGTACTATTTACTTATGTTCACTTCATATGCAGTATTTCATAACAATGTATTGGAATGGTTCTATGATCTTTACAATGGCTGACAAATTTTTTTAACATGAATGCATAAAACTTTCCTTGAAACTTGACAAATATTCTACTAAGACTCACAAACTGTTTTGTCAGGTGAATATTCATTTTGTTAAACATTGGTTTTTGAGTAGTATGTGTGCTTCAACCAATCACTAACAAAATGCCAACAAAATGTGGAAAAAGGATCTTATATATTTTCTAAAGTTTCAAATTAACGATTAAAATTGAATTTTTTTTCTGTCTTTGTTGATGCTTAGCTCTTCATAAGCTTTTCTTGCTTTAATGACATTAATGTTATAGAAGAGATACTGATAAGTTTAAGCTCCAGTTTACAAGAGTGAGGGTGATAGGACCAATGAGAATAAGGTTGAAAGGGCCAATGAGAGTGAAGTTTATAGAACCAATTTAAATGAGGTTAGAAGGGCCAATGAGATTGAGGCTTCCAATGAGATTGAAAGGGTCAATGAGAATGAGGCTTCCAATGAGAAAGGGGCTTCTGATGAAAGTGAGGATGATAGAACCAATATGAATGAGGTTGAAACCAATAAGAGTGAGGTTTCTGATGAGAGTAAAGTTGAAATCAATGAGAATGTGATTTTCAATGAGAGTAATGGCAAAAGATCCAATGCAAATCAAATTGAAATGGCCAATTATGGACACTAGAAGCAAAACTACTTGATTGATGAAATTTATAATGTCATGTATTAAAAAACAATATTATCTTCCCATGAAAATATTATTTTGGAGTTTGAGAGTTTGGGATTTTTATTTTCTTTCAACAGCAAATTCAAATGTAGTCCTGCCTTGAAATGTTATTTTTTTTCTTGCTTGTTAATCTGATTTTGCTGAGCTGCAAGCAGGTTTATCTTTCAGCTATCAACTTCTTAAATTACTTCATGGGGAAAACATATTGGTTGTTTCATGTTTGTATTGATGTTGTACATATTGCACTGAAATATTCATTTTTTCTCTTTCCTTTGCTAATTTTGATGAGTGACAAGCATATTTCTCAGGATTCCATTCATTCTCTCTATTCTGAAATTGTTTGATGGTTTTTAGTCAGAAATTATTTAATTTTTATACCTCCCCATGTCTTAATTCTCATGGAATGAAAATAGATATGTTAATTGCTGATTGTTTCATTGTGTGACAAGAAACACAGAAATGAGTTACCATAAAAAGGTCAGAAATGGAAAAGAGGGTGAGAACTGAAGTAATTAAAGATTGGAAAAATCTCACATATGATCAACAATGAAATGATCAAAAACTAGTAAGAAAATAGTCAGGCCAGGTTTAGTCATTTTTCTTCATGCTGTGTGGACAGACATCACATGGAGAGGCCTCTGATGCCCCATTTACAACAGTGTGCTGAACTGGTATTTAAGATTAGCTTTAAAAGGGAGGAAGTGACAAACAGCCAACCTCCTCACAAACGAACAAAATTATGACATCAACTTTTTTTTTTCCTGAGAAAATGTGAGCTTAGACACTTTGTATCCAGTGAATTTTACAAGTCAACAAGGTGTTAGGCTTATGAGAGTGAGGTTGAAAGAGCCAATGCAAGTGAGGCTTCCTGTAAAGGTGGGGATGATGAAAGGGTTAATGAGAATGATGTTGAAAGTGCCAAGGAGAGTGAAACTTTCAGTGAAAGCAAGGGCAAAAAGTCTAAGAATGAAGATGTAGGAGCAATATTTAGTTTTAGTCTAATAGTATTGTCTGTCTATATTTTTGAGATGAGGTATTATGTACACTATTTACACTGTTCAGACTTTTGTCCTCATCTTTATTGTCATATTCAATGTTTCGGCTGTTGTATGCTCTGGCCTTCTTCAGGTTAGAATTTTGGACCAAACCCTTTATTTCATCCACTGGGATAGATTGTTCTAGTTCCATGTGCTATGCCTTTTCTGGATATCTCAGTTATTTCCCTTTAGTAACTCGCTCTCCAAGATCTGTTCACCACTGCTGTGAACAGGTATTAAACTCAGAATTCTTTAAGTCAAGTTAGTTGATTACTTCAACCAATGCTTTTATGGACACATGGCCCAGTGGGTAAAATAGTGCTAATAATAATGTATTGTATCAGTTTCTGAAGCCATATCTGATTAATGATGTATATGTTTAATTGGAAAGGTTCAATGTTTTTAAACTGAATTTTAAATTTGCTTTCTTACCCTCTTTTATTCTGTGATGATTATACTTTCACTTTTAGCACTGCATTATTATTATTCAGTCAAGCCAGCTTGGACATTCATTAGTCTGTCATGCCAACCATCACAGTCCTGTATCAAGGTCAGAAGGTCATTAAGGAGACCTTCTGTATCATAAAATAGCTGGTCAATGTAGGTGGTTGTTAGGCAACCAACCTGTCTTGCTCTATGGCTTGGTGTCCAGAGTAGTAGATCATTCACAAGTTCTTGTTTTGCTTGCCAACAGTGTCCTGCAAAGCACATTCTATGTTTGTGTAAGATTGTAGAAATATCAGGGACAGGTCCATAGAGCTGTAATTTAGTTGAATGTCGTCTCCAGATGTTAAGTGTAGCTCTCAGCATCTGGGTGTAGGTTCCATTGATCTTAGACTCTAGAGTGTTAGTCTAAGCATTGTCATCATACATTAAAACCACCTATGGAAACGGAACATGATCTTGATTGAAATTGAAAAGGTGCTACTGTAATTAAGAGCCCTTGAAAAATGCTCACCAGGGTCAGATGTTTAGTATCTCTACTGAACTTATATTAGTATAAATTTGGGATCTGATACTAAGTTCAATAGATTTATCAAACATCTGGTCCTGATGAGAAATTTGATATGAAACTCTTGAATTGGCTAGCCAGATAAATCACTTGAAATTTTTTAAATTTATTATATAAGCATTTTTACTTCAATAAAAACAAACAGAAAAGTTTTGTATCAATATAAATTCAAATTTTAAAAATGATTTTTCTATTTATTCTTGCACATGTTTCTTATATATTATCTCACTTTATTTAGTGACCAATCCTTCTTTTCGTCCACACTTGTGATTTAGCAACAATCTCTTTCCAATTCCCTCTCCCTTACACAACTATAACAATCTCATACAGTAAACCACTATCTTCAGTGGTTCTTGGGCCATTTATTGAGTAAAGCAAAGTACAAAATAAAAACATATTAAAGAAAATTCTTTCCAGCTTCAATGATAAAATAATGTTCAGATTTCAAGAAGTGAGTTAGGTTGACAATTTTTCAACCCCCTGTCATATATTTCCTAGGAATAAATTTTCAAAATATATATGAGGAAAAGAAATTGAAAGAAAGAAAATTCAAGTTGTTAGTAACTATATTTAAAATTATTTTATCAAAGTTGCATATTAGATGAGAAATTAACAAAAATTATTGGACAAAAAAGTATGGCTTTTTATTGCCTTTTAGCAAGTTTTTTCTCAATTTTTTTTTTCAATGTCATCAAGCAGATATTTTCTGCTTATTCTGTACTGTTTTCTCTGGGCTGCATTATCAGAATGAAAATTTGCTTGTGCCTTCCCAAATTTTATATGATAAAAAGCACATTTTAAAAATAAAAAACAGGGAGAGGGTTAAAGGGAGATAATCACAGATTCGAAGTCAGAACATTATCATTGATAACTCTCTCCTCCAATTTGCAAACCCTAGTTATTATATTCTTAATACTTGATATATTAAAAAATATCACAATGATAAAATCGGTCAATAACTATTTATACTGGAACTCATGCATGCAATTAAAAATAATTCATACTTTAAATTTTGAAATTATATTTATTTTTGGCATATGAATTTTTTTAAACTGCTTCTAAATCTTTGATTGTCTTTCAATCATTTTGCTATCCTCTTCTGCCTCACCTGCTATCTTCTTTCACTTCCCCTATGATTATTAACCCATAGCTTCTATTAAATACACAATATTAAATATTGAGAAATGTTTTGTTACTAGTTCAATTATGACAGAACTTTAAGACAAAAGGTGGAATATATTTGGAAAAAGATTTGTAAATTTTCATTTTAAATGCAGGGTAAACACTTTTTCTATTATTATTCTATTTACATAGCCAAATGGTAAATCAATCTTGGCTTTTTCAAATTATCATAGTAGCTTACAAATTTAGCTATGGTACAATAGTTACTTATGAATAAAGTGAAAGGTTGGTAAAACCAATGCAAGTTGACTGTGTATTTAATTTGGTAAGAGTGAAAGAATAAATTTCTGTGTTTGATAATGATTTGAAAGATAGAACTGATAAAGTTCAAATTTTGGCAATAGCTGAAAACATCTCTTTAATAATAATACTTTTAGAAAGTCTTTTCTGCTCCTTTGAGATCGAGGACGATGCTCTGTAAGTCCTTCTCATTAGATTCAGTTTTTTCTAAACTGCATATTCATCGCCTCTTCAAACAACAGTTACTGCTAACAAAGAACAAAAGATCAAATTATGTACACTTTCATAAAAGAACAAGAAAAAAACAAAAAAGACTGGCCTCCTAAAATATATTACAAATAAAAGTAATTAAGAATGATTTAGCCTGTTAAGATTTTATTGGGTGACAAAGTACAAAGCTCCTAAAAATACATGGGTGGCTTTCTCAGTTCTTGTTCCGTGTGTATGTCATTTGTATATTACCAGAGTCAGTAATACAAAATGTGTCTGTCGGGTATGAATATGTAGTTTTGAATATTGATTTGTTAGTTTCTCTCTCTGTCTCTCTCTTTCTCTTCTCATCCCGACATTGTTCTATTGTTCACCTGGTTCCGTCCTTTATTCAACACATGGTTGGTTGACTCACGAGTTGTTGAGTTAGTCTAAGTAAATATGTGTGAATTATGCAAATGATTGTATTTATTGTAATTCTCTTCATGTGTGACTCATTTTACATCTTTCTTTTCTTAATCTCTTATTCATTTTCTCTCTCTCTCTCTCTCTCATTCCTTCATTCATTGTATCATCTTTTACCTCCCCCACACTTTTATCTCACCTGTCTTTTTCTAAATGTTAGCCTAAAATCCCAACTTTACCATTCCTTTTCTTTCACTGCCCACCCAGGTGCATTCAGTTTAAGATCAGAAGTTTTTATTCAGTTATAATCTTTGTATTTTCTGTTTCTGTTGTTTCAGTTGAAGCCAAATCAATAAAATAGGCTAAATAATCAAATTCACTTCTTTGTTTCCAGTGATAACTTCATTTAAGCAATAACCAAGTAATAAAGAAATATTCTATTTAAGCAAGGAAACGGAAGTTTGATGGTGTATTGGAATAATGAAAGCTGACTTTCAGAATATTAAGTAACAGAAAAAAATTGATTCAAAACAAGAGTGCAGAACTGCTATATAATATCATTCCTCCTATATAGCAGGGAATGCTTGAAAATTTCTTCACAGTTGAACAGGAGACTTGAAGCAACAAAGATGTGATTCTACAGAAGGATGGTGAGAATATCATGGAAACAATTGAAATCTTTAGGCTGCATAATGATGAAAAATGGTTTGGAGAATTTAACATTTACAGGATATATTGAAGGCAAGTGGGGCAGTATATTTTACCTAATGAGCTTGTGTAAATGGATAGCAGAATTATTATTATATAACAGTTTAGTAGTCTTTTCTTTATTTTTCTGTTTGTTAATATTTTGCTTAGCTTTTGAGAGGCATCTTTTGCTATCCCAGTGATTTCAGTGTTGCATTTAATGCATGATTGTCAGCAAAAGGAACAGTCCAACATGCATATTGGAGAAACCCATATTTTAATTTTAGAGAAATTAAAAGCTAAAACATTTTCATCTTAAGATTTAGATTAAAACTGTTTCTGAACAGATGCACTGAAAAAGAAAAGATTACATCTTATGGATGTCACTCAACATTATTTGATTGATTCATTGATTTGTTTTTTCATGGCTTATCAACCTTTTGCAGGTTAATTAATTTTTTGAAGATCATAATGATTTACTGATACAAATCCTATTAATTAACCCCTTCCATAAGAGCTTAATTCATATATTTCCTAAGGGTATTTGAACATAAGTGAATATAACAGACCCAACTAAAATTGGAACTCTGCTCTCCAATTTCCAATTCCATGCTGTTATCAATTACACCACCTGCACATCCAAGCTTACAGCACCTGGTATTCCCAAGCAGTCACTGATCTAGGTACTGCTCAGGCTTGACATTGCTAAAGTTTGTTGTTCATATAAGAACAGTATTTATAATCATATGGCTGTAATTCCTTTATACCATCCAAGCTTATACAGCATTTGGTAATTCCAAGTAGTCAGTCATCTAGTTATTACCCAAGCTCAATGTTACTTGACTTTGGTAACTGTATAAGAAATGGTGTTTCAGCATGATATGGCCATAAGCCTTCAAATCCTATTTGAAGATAACTTACAAGAAAAAGGAAAATGTCAACAAGATTACTGAAATATTATTCATTAGAATTTTTTTTTTTTTTGCTTGATCTGCTCTTGGAAGCATTTTTCATACTCTCTGTTGTTTTTCTAGGCAGGGTAAGATCTCACCTATATCCACTTTCTATGCACCCATGTGTGTATATATACTTTTCTGAGTATGTGTATAAAAGTAATGCCTTTTTGGCTGCTTTTATTTTTCCTTGATGGAAAAAATGTCTCTTGTTTAATGAAAAATAGAGAAAGGGATTTTATTTAATAATTGCTGATCTTTAAAACCAGAAAGGAAAGCAACATTGCCAAGATTTTTGTAAAATATGATGAAATGTTTTTGCTTTGAGTCAACAAGAATAAGAGGGAGCGATGATCAGGCAAGCAGACATGATATTTATGCATTGAAGGGGAGTAATATTATATCATACTCATTGTGTCATGTTATTGTACACTATTTACTTCCTAATTTTACAATAATCTTCTTTAAAAAGTGGGATAAAAGCTTTAAAGTGTTAATATTTGTAATTAGAAAAAATTTACAAAAATGTTTTTTCCCAGATGAACATGCCGATCCTCTGTGTTTCTCTCTTATCTCACTTTCTTTTTTTTTTTCTTTTAAGTGAATAAAAAAGTAAAACTATTTTGATAGACATTGGTGGAGCTAGTTTCTAATTATAGGCTTAAAAATAATTAAATGTGGATTTGTAGAATTTAATCTTAAAAAATGAAAAAAAAAAAAAAGCAGGGATTAAAAGAAACGGAACTTCTTTTTGCTTTTAATTTGAGTAATTGTATTCAACTCTAAAAATTTCTGAGCCACAACCCACTTCCAAAGATCTGAGTGTTACTGAGTCACTGTACATGAAAAGAGTGTTCTTTTATATTGTAAAGTGTCAATTTGCAAGGCCTTTGCGCTTATTTTTGGGTTTGTTTTAGATCATTAACAAAACCTTGTCAATAGAAAGTGTTGAATTTTCAAATGTTAAAATCTTGGCCATCCTGATTTCCCATTACTGCAGACGGAAATTCTAAAGGAAATCGATGAGTATGATGCAAACATTGTGTAACAAGTGCTTATCACACTTAGCTGTGAAAAAGTTTTATGCCAACTTCCATTGTAGTGATTTTGAACCCCTAGATTCAGCATCTGCATTGTTAATCATGATTTATCTTGGGAGTGATAGTGGAGGGGTTTCCCATTGCCTTCTCCATGGTGGCTTATGAAGACACCACCTCTAATTAGCTGGGTGTTGACTCAGTGAGTTCCCCTGTCCTTTGTTAGGTCTTGTTTTTCATCCTAGTGGCTTGCTAATGAGCCACCTCAGTCGGAACTCACAGTGGGGTAGTCGGTTTAGTCGCCGACATTTTGACTGGGATACTTACCGAAAGGTGAAGGGAAACAACAACAACAACAACAAAAAAAAACAATTTAAGTTTTAACAATCAAGCAGACATGGAAGTTTAAATACCTGGGAAGCATCTTGACAGAGGATGGTAAGTGTGACACTGAGATCTGTAGGTGTATTGAGATGGCCAAGGACACATTTCCAAAAGTTAGGCAGAGTACTGTGAGACTTGGTAACAAAGAAAAGAATACTGAACTGTTATGTGACATCTGTCCTTCTTTACAGCAACAAATGTTGGACGATTTCCTCAAAGATGAAGAAGAAACTTGAGGCGACAGAAATGTGGTTTCACAGAAGGATGCTAAGGATATCATGGACTGAGCATGTGAGCAAAGGTCTTAGAGAGGATGTAAACAAGGAGGAGGCTTATGCTTAACATCAGAAAGAGGCAGCTGAAGTTTCTGGGACACATAATGTGGAAGGAGGGTCTGGAGAATCTGATACTCATGAGTTGAATAGAGGGAAAGAGAGATAAGGGAAAACAAAGCATGACATACCTGGCAGACTTAAGCAAGTGGATGACAGAATGTGGTCTGGGGGAAGAAGCAGAGGGAAGGAACTTATTGAGAGCTGCAAGGGATAGAGGGAGGTGGAGACCCATGATTGCCTACGTCCTGAAAGGACATGGCACATAAAAATAAAGAAGATTCAACATGGTCTGGAAAGGCCTCAAAATTGTTGAACATGTTAATGACCTAATGTATTGATGAATCTGAAATTATTTGCCGATACATAAGAGATATCTTGGGAATGTGTTGGATTTCTAATTCAGGAGCATTTTGGATTTGCTTAAGATGTCAGTCAATGTTTGCTGTCAGCTCAAAATTATATTTGTAGTGAACACCCCCAAATTGATTTGAAATGACTTTTCACTGTTTATGAAACTTGGTTATACCAATTTAATCCAGAGACCAAACAGTCCATGCTGTGATAGCACTCAGCTTTTCCATGGTCAAAGAAATCCAAAATCCAAAAGTCAGCCCAAAAGAAAAACTTGAGTAAATGTGCTGTAGCAGAGAAAACTGTAAGCTACTATGATAATTTTGCAATGTTTTAAACTATCATTCGATATAAATTAGATAATTTATTTAATGTTTCGAAGGCAGAAATAAATGTTTAAAATAGATCTTCATTGGATTTATACTGAATGTGTAAGCCAGCATATAAGCTTACATTCAGATTTTACTTTTCTTATTATTCTATGTACTGAATCCTTTCATGGTTTGGGAGGAAAAGAAAAGTATTTTGATGATTTATTATCTTCAAGAAGGCTAAACAGTTAATTCTTTTTTTTTTTTTTTTTTTTTTTTTACAGTAAGGTTCATCCTGTACAAGCCCTGGGGGCCACTTGGGGTAGAGGGTTACATTATGGGGTAGTTTATATGGATAGGAGGGGAAGATAATGGTTAACTATAGACTTGAACAGGTTAAGATTGCAGTGATTGGGGAAACATCTTCTTAGGAGTCTGTTTCACCAGGCAGTGGTTCACAGAAAAATGTATTTGAGTAGAACTTTCTTCTCACTGATGGAATACAGAGGTAATGTGGGTAGTTTACTACTATGTAAGTGGCATGGCAGGTCCCACCTGTAAATGTTAGACCTAGTGGAACCAAGGAATGTAGTTCGTCTGAGCACTTTCTATGGAAGTAGTGATAGAGCAGTGAGAGACTTGCCACATCCCACCTGTGAGAGACATTCGAGGGTGGAAAATAATTCTTCTCCAACAAGGAATCAGAAGCACTTTAGACTCTATCAAGACTGGAATGTGAGGACAGGGCAGCTCTCACAAAAATATGGCAACAGTACTCCATTTTGGGCCTGATCTGGCTCTTATAAAGGTAGAAGATAGTATGAGGAGTCAGATACTTACTGGAGTGATACTGGAAGCTGATCATTTTACTTGCATCTCTAGTGATGAATCATATATAACAGTTCCATTTGAGGTCTGGGGTGAGTTTGAAGCCCAATAGTCTCTCAGGGCATGGTGCATCTTCAAGGTGGCATCTGTCCATTGTAATTGGTGGTAGTTCAGTGGTGATCGAATGTAACTTGTTTGATTTATGAGGCATTGAATATAACCAGTCAGTTTTTTCCCCATTGAGAAGTTAGTGCTAGATCGGAAGAGAGGTCAGCTGCCAATCTTAGATCATTCAGAGTTTTAAAGGTTCACTCATATATCATTGTATCATTAGCATGCTGAATATTATATTCTGTACTAATTTAAGTAATCATTGAAATAAAAACTGAAGGATGCTGTGAAAAGATGTTCACTTTTTACAGGACAATGCATCTGCCTGCAGACTGGCAAGATGATTGAAGTTTTGAAGAATTTTGTGTAGGCCTAGCATCAACCATCCACTCTACTCACCAGATCTTTTTCCTGTTTCTAAACTTCTTTTAAAGGGAGGGAAATTTTTGAATGATTTGAAGATAACAACAGAGAAGCATTTTAATGATTAATATTTGTTTTGGAAAGGGCTGCAGAAACTTGAGAAACAATGTGTCAAGTGTGTTGAACTGCAAAGTGAATATGTAGAATTGCACGTATGATTCATGGCACTAGGTTATTCTTTTCTTAGTCAGAATAAAAACATTCAGCACCACTTGTAGAACCACCCAAATAAAAGTTCATTTTAGCATGATCTATGATGACCCTGGACCAAACACCAAATTTGCATGATCTCTGATGAATCCCAGAGTAAAAGTCCAAATTTGCATGATCTCTGATGACCTCAGGTCAAAAGTTCAAAATTGCATTATTTTTATGACCCTTTGAGCAAAGAGAAATAGTTCCTTTTTTGCTTGCAAATAAGAGTTACTCAAGATTGGTTTCTCAAATATAAAGAAAGAACATGGTATGTTTTCTGTAAATTAAATCTATCAAAATTCAAAAAAGCTGCACTGTTATCATGTGCCTAAGTTCCATAATTTTTCCAGATTGAAGGACACAAAAATTGTTGTTCAGATTTTAGTCTGCTAAAACATATTCTTGTCATTTGTGATGTATATGGCATCAGTCAATCAATAATATTTGCTAAATCTTTATTTGAAATTCTTACTGTACAATGACTCATCTCTGAGTAATGGAGAGATGTGGAGTTAAGTGTATTGCTAAGTAAGGATATGATGTTGAAAAGTAAATATTTATTGTATAAAGTAAATACATTATTATCATTAGGCTTATTGGGGTAATATATATATATATATATATGTGCGTGTGTGTTTCATTAAAAACAACTGACATGTTACTGGGGTTAATTTTTGTTGTGTTCTTATAATTTTCTTTTCTGGATGTAAATTATGTAGACATTGTCTAAA